>RJWM01016163.1:0-46099 GCA_004363535.1 Dasyprocta punctata | reverse complement strand
CCAGGCTCTGACCACTTCCTTCCCACTGTCTCCTCTCTGTCACCTAGAGTGGCTCCTGGCTGCCACTCAGGCTTCTGGTCTGCTGGTCTTTCCCCTCGTCCCTTCCACTCGTCTCCTGTGCCCATCCACTGGGAGTTTTCCCTTTATTTACTATACTTTTAAATTCTAAACTGTGCATTTGGTTCTGCTTTATATATGTATTTCTCTGATGAGGCTATTTATTGACTGATGAGCCTTAAGTTTTTCATTTGTTCACATCTGTTGTTAATTAGTAGTTGTGAAAGCCTT
Organism: Dasyprocta punctata; assembly: GCA_004363535.1. Lineage (NCBI taxonomy): Eukaryota > Metazoa > Chordata > Mammalia > Rodentia > Dasyproctidae > Dasyprocta > Dasyprocta punctata. The sequence goes on along the minus strand of RJWM01016163.1, from coordinate 45,811 downwards.
TTTTTTTTACAATGACGACTTGAAAATATTTGTCAAATAGTTCTAATATTTCAATCCTCTCATGGCATCAGACACTTGCCTTCTTTTATTCCATTTAAGATTTTCCTGTTCTTGGTATGAATCTATGTTATGAGGCTCTGGATTTTATTATTTTCAGTTCTGTTACATTTATTTACTAAGCAGCTTTACTTACACATAATTTGCTGGAAGTAAATAACTGAGTGGTTTACAGTACATCCACAGATCTGTGCAACCATCACCATGGTCAATTTAATACTATTTTCACTACCTCAAAAGAAGTTGCATTATTCCCTGACCCCCAGTCATCAGCAACCACTAAATTACTTTCTTTCTTTGTGGTCATTTCATATAATATATATAGTCTTTTGAGACTTGCTTCTTTAACTTAGGGTTATGTTTTTAAAGGTCCATCCATATTGCCAATACTTCATCCTTTTGTAGGGCAATAGGGCAAGATAATATTCCATATACACATCATCATCAGTTTTTTTTTTTTTTTTTTGGTCAGTACTGGGGATCGAACTCACAACCTCATGCCTGCCAGGCAGGCATTGAAGCCACTGAGCCAAACTCTCAGCCCCTGTTTATCATCAGTTGATGAACATCTATCTGGGTTATTTTCAACTTTTTGCATAGGTATGATGTTAGCCATAGGTTTTGTGTAGCTGTCCTTTATGAGATTGAGAAAGTTCCCCTTTTTGGGTTGTTTTGCATTTTCTTTTGTTGTTGTTGTTGCTTTTGTTTTTGTTTTTTTGGTCATGAAAGGTTTTGTATTTTGTGGAATACTTTTCTGTGTCTTGTGGAATGATCATGTGATTTTTAGCTTTTATTCTTCTGCAGTGGTATACCACATTAATTATTTTGGAATGTTAAACCAATCTTGCATAAATGGGATAAATTCCACTTGGTCATGGCATGTAATTTTTCTATGCTGCTGGAATCAATTTGGTAATATTTTGTTGAGAATTTTTATAGTCATAGTTCTAAGAGGTATTGGTCTGCAGGTTTCTCTTTCCTGTGAAATTTTTGGTTTCTGTATTAGGGTAACTACTGATGTTATAAAATGTATTGGAGAGTTTCTTCAGTCTTTCTCTTTTTATCTGTTATTAGTACAACTGATTTAGCCATCTTATGGTTATCATTTTCATGATCTATCTTTCCCCATTCTTTCATTTTCAGGTTGTTTATGGATTGAATTTGAAGTGTCTCCTATAGCCAGCATGCAGTTGAGTCTTGTTTGTGTTTTTATCCAACCTCGCAGTCTCTGCTTTTGGGCTGAATTGTGTAGCCCACTCACATTCTATGATTGGGTTTTTGTCTGTTATTATACTTTTGGTTCTTTATGTATCTCATATCTTTAGTTTTTGTATTCTTCTTGTATTGCTTTCTTTTGCATTAAGTGAATTTATTATAATGTGGCATTTAAAGTTCCTGATTTTTCCCTATATTTTCTATATTCTTTTCCTTGGTGGTGCTCTAGGTTTACCATGTCCGTCTTATTTCATGAGAATGAACCTCAAATTTACACTGATTTCCTCCAGCGAGACATAGAGCTATCACTCCTGTGTGTGTGTTATCCTTTTCTGTGCTGTTATTGTTGTACATATGTCTCTATAAATGTCAGAAATCTAACAACACATTCTTATAAATTCTCCTTTATATAATTTTATATATTTCAAATAACCTGGGAGGTGAAAAAGAGCAAGAATGTCCATGCGACTTTTATTTTGTTGATGTTCTTCTCATTTTTGGTTCTTCTTGATTTTCCCTAGCATTTTCCCCTCATTTATGGTCATGGGTGAAATCTTCTTCACAGGTATATATGGATGTACTTTTTATGAAAACAGTGAGACAATTCAGATTTTAAAAAATTTTTTCTAGTATTTTCTTGAGAATGTATCTAGTTCACTCAACTTTTCAAGTATATTAGCCTAAAATTATTTATAATAATGTTCCAATTGTTTTGTTTTTGCTTTTATTGAGACAAGTCTCAGTAATGTAGTCCAAGCCAGCCTTAACTTAAAATATTTATGAGATCTGTGTTGATACCTGTTTTTGTTGTTCTTGTTTCTAATAATTTATGACTCTTAATTGTTTCTTATTAGACACATTTTGGGATTCTAAATGTAATTAGTCTTTCAAGAAATCAATTCTCATCCTTGAAAGTTTTTGAACTATTTTTATATTCTACTTTATTAATTCCTTCTCTTATTTTTACTGTAACCTCATTCTCAGTGGCACACAAGAAGCCTCCCGGACACAGGGGCTTTATGTGAGCAGAAGGCTGGATATAATTTGTCTGGGCGCAGACAGGTTGAGAAGGTGAATATTTTGAGCAGCTCACCAGAGGAGAGTTTGGTAGCGTTTAGGGATGGGGTTATAATCCCGAGCAATCTGGGGAGAAAGTTTGGGGTCACAGCTTCCAGTACTGTCAGTGCAGGTGTGTGAATAGTGGACTTCTCGGCGCCGGGGAGATTGTATGTCCTGTCCTGAAGGTTCTTTCTGGGCATCTGTTTTGTTTGCTGAGGGCAGCGTGGCCCTTTCGTGGTTTCTTGTTGTTTATGGAGAGCAGCGTGTTTGCGTGAAAGGGTCTGTCTTGGGTCAGCCAGGACAAACTTTTCTTCTGTTTTCCTTAGTTTTAACTTGATTTTCTAACTTTTTACACACACTTTTAATGAATAAGCTTTACTTTTTTAATAAATAGCATTTGCATGGTTATTTATATTTTTACTAACATTCCTCCAAAGAGAGTCCTGATTGTATCATGTGTTTTATTATGTCATATTTTTATCTAGTTCTAAGTCCTTCACAATTTCTGTTTTGATCTCTTATTTGATTATTGGGTTTAAACTTAGAGATTATTGCTGGATTTTTAAGCATTTGGGAATTTTCTTTTTGATATTTAATTCTATTTTAATTCCATGGTATTCAGAAAATACATTCTTTATAATTTAAATCATTTGAAAATATTTTATACTTCACTTATGTCCCATTATGCAGTCAATTTTAGTAATTATTCCATTTGAGTATTCTGCACTTTTATAAAAAAATCTACATTTTTTGCATTGGATTAGCTCAAGTTTGCTTATTTTGTTCTTCAAATACTCTACATCTCTGTCTTTCTTATACATTTCTATTGTTAATTCCTGAAGGATGAGTTATGATCTTCCTCAGTAATTGCAAGTTTGTTAATTTCTTCTTTTAATTCTGTTATTTTACATATGATGTGTTTTACAAGTATTAAACGGTTCCCATTTAGTGTTCACATTTTTAGGTTTTTCTACCCCTTGTCATGATAAAATACCCTTTTTTTCTGTCTACTGATACCTCTTGCCCTGAAGTCTATTTCATGTGACATTTTACAGTCTTTGAAGAGCTCTTTCAGCAGGGTTCATACAGTTTATCTTTTTCCATTCAGCTTTCTGTGGCAGTTTTAATAGGGAGTGTCTTTTGGAGACAGCATTTACAATACTTAGCTTTTACTCTTTACTAAACTTGACTGTTTACATTTTGTTTGGAGCACTTAATCCATTTATGTTTCATGTAGTTAATAATATTTCTAGTAAATTTAATCTATTTTAATGTTTACTTTCTGTTTGCAATGCCTTTTTAAAATTCTTTTTGCCCTCTTTTAACATACTATCAGTTGTTTTTCATTGTTTCTCTTTACTTCGTATTAGCTGAAAGTTGCATATTCTTTTATTAAATTGTGATGTTTTTTTTAAATTCTAGAGCAGTAGTCCCAAACCTTTCAACCTTAGGGGCTAGTTTCATGGAAGACATTTTTTTTCCCTCACAGACTGGGGAGGGGCGTTACATTACATTTATTGTGTACTTTATTTTATTATCATTATTACTATATTGTAATATATGGTGAAATAATTATAAAACTCATCATAATACAGCATCAGTGGTTAGCCCTGAGTCTGTTTTTCTGAAACTACACAGTCCCATCTGGGCGTGATGGGAGACAGTGACACCCGAGGTGTCTACCCCACAACCTCACTTTGCTTGCCGTCACTGCAGAAAACTCTGCTTCATAAAGAAAGATCGGAAATGGAAGCAGGCTATTCAGGCCTTTTGTGGCAATGTCAGGATAATCTCCCAGGACATGTGGAGACTTGAAGTAATCTCAAACATACTTTTAGAACTGCTGTCATTTGCAGTCTCAAGTAGTTGATCCTCTAAGAGTGCGGACAAAGTCCGTTCACGTGGCTTATTCACAAATGGGTCGGAGAGGCATTCCTTCCCAGCTCAGGGCCAAACCTGTCCACAAGGAAGTTACCCACATACTCAGTGTGCACGTCTAAGCAAGTGCGTGTGCCGCAAGGGTGAGATCTCTCCCTGTGGAAGTTGGTGCTCACAAGTGTGTATGTGTTCGTGCACCTAGGAATGTACTTGCATGGGTCTGAGACGTTCATGCGAAGTTAACCCCCACATACAAGGTGTGCATGTTTTAGCACATGAGCAGGCCCACGCAAATGAAATCTTCCTGTGGGAACTACCCGCACGTGTGCATGTGTGCACACATTGGCACATGAGTGAGAAACCTGTTCATGTGACTGTGACCCGCCTGACCAAGTGTTGTGACTGCAGGCTCTGGCGATGGGTTGGGGAAGAGCTGACCTAGATATGCACGGATCACTGAGCTGTGCTTCTCTCCTGCCCTCCTCCAGGATTTCGTGTCTTGCATTGAGAGCTGCAGACGCAGGGGACAGGAGCTGTACGCCACTCTGTACCGAGAACACGTGCAGGTGAGACGCAGAGCCCAGATCCACCTCGATCCTCAAGGAAAAGGACCCTGGGAGCCTTTGGTTTGAGTGCTGGGCTGCAAAAGGCAGCAAGGGTCCCCAGCGGCTCACTTCTCCCCGCGTGGCCCACGCGGTGGGCTGAGGGCCTGACGACGGCCACTCTCCACCCAGCAGCTGGGTCCTGAGGGACGCTGCGGGGGCTGCCGCAGAGGTGTAAAGGTGCAGGCCTGGCCTCCCTCCCGTGTGGCCCCTCCTAAAGGCGAGGCCGAGGTGAAACAACTTCAACCCTAGTAGTTCTTATGACTAACGGTGGGCACTGGGCGGGGGAGCAGGGGTCCAAGCAGAGATTACAGTGGGAGACCCTGTCACTGGAAGTGACTGTTCGAGCCAAGCCCTAGAGGAGGATACACTGCCTGAGTGTGTGAGGAAGCATGTTTGGGGGCAGGGAGAGATGTGTGGAGGTCCAGAGGCAGGAAAGAGCTGGAGGCTGTCGGTCAGCAGGAGGAAGTGGCTGGGCAGACTGACCGGGTGAAGGGGAAACCGGGAGCAGAGCAGGCCGGGCTGAACCCAGGAGGGTGTTGGGTTCTTATTCCCAGGGTGGGGGTGGGGATCCAGGTATTTCCAGCCCCTGTCTAGCCTGACTTCCGCCCAGATGAGGTAAAGAGCTTTCACACTAGGCCCAGGCCTGGGCTCTGAACCTCAAGGTTTTCGTTTTCAAGACAGGAGAGTGTTTCCCAGAGGTGAAGATTAAAGAACAGTTAAGACCGACGGTAACATCTGGGAGGCTGAGGCAGGAGGAGCACAAGTTTGAGCCCAGGCTGGGCAGCTTAGCCACACCTTGTCTCTAAATAAAAAATTAAAAAGGATTGGAAATGTAGCTCTGGGGGAAGGCTCTGGGGTCATTCCCAGTAGTACAACAAAATAAGCGAGTGGGAAGCACTGGACTGTAGTATGTGGAGAACAGATACCCCGTATGTAGTTATGCCATGGCAAGGAGTTAGATTTTAGTCGGTGTAGGTTTTTTTTGTTTTGGTTTTGGTGGGCTTTGGTGTGTGTGTGTGTGTGTGTGTGTGTGTGTGTGTTTGGTACTGGGGGTTGAATCCAGGGCCTTACACTGAGCTGCATCCTAAGCCCTTCTTAATTTTGAGACAGGATTTTGATAAATTGCTAAGGTGCCCAGGCCGGGCACAAACTTGACATCCTCCTGTCTTAGCTTCCCAGAGTCATGGGATTATAGGCAGACATCACCAGTTCTGGCTCATTGGTGTTATTTTTGTTAATAAAAATTTAAAAAGTGATTTCTTGTTATAGAACACTGAGCAGTTTCTCTGTCTGGGTCGCAGATGCAGCCCTTAAGATGCTACAGCTCTGCCTGGGAGGTGTTTAACCCTAACAAAGGCACCAAGGGCACAGAGGTTCCCACAGATGGGCCAGTACTGCAGGTTCTGCCTTAAGAGGCACAGTGGGCCACAGAGAACCCTCGTCGTTGCCCAGTGGCAAGGGGGTCAGGAAGGGGGAGACCTGGAACCAGGAGGTGGGAACCAAAGGAGGTGGGCACCGGCTGGAGTGGTCACCTCGTTTAGCTGGCTTGGGGTCCCCAAATGGGTCACAGGTACCCAAGGACACCCTGGGAGCAGCACCACCTCTGCGGCTGTCGTGAGTGGTGAGGAGCAGAGGGGCAGGGCAGGCTCTTGGTGCCTCAGCACGGCTGCGTGTTAGGTTTCTGTGACGAGCTTCGGACTGGGTGCGCTGTGGACGCCTCCCCACGGGCACTGCCGAGCACACCCTGGGGTTGGGGTGCTCTCTGTGCTCCCAGGTGGCTCCTGGAAGTCACTGCCCTGCGTGGACTCACTGGCTGTGTCCAGGAAGAGCCCCGAGGCTGACAGAGCCAGTTACACCGAGGGGAAGCCGGGAGGTGGTTAGGAGTGTGCCCGTCGCTGGAGGCATCCTGTCTGTACGGGGGAGGTCTGTAAACATCTGATCAGCCTCAGAGCAGGTGAGCGTGGTCGCCTCACTTGGGGGAACAGGACGGTGCATGCTGGGGGCACTGTGCCTGCTGACTTTGTGACACTGTGGCCTCTGGCCTCTGGCGGTCCCGCCCAGACCTCAGCAGATGTTCCTGGTCCAGAAGGGGCGGACCAGCTTCCCGCGGGGTTTATCTGCAGCTGCGGGACCTGATGCAGTCTGGGGAATTGCTTAAGAAATTTGTGTAGTTTCTACCATTGCTTAAGTATTTTTGAGAAAAATCAGCATTTTGAAGCTAATCCATGAGGATACTGTCCAAGTCTTTAAATATTTAAAGTATCGTTTTGATGTTTAAAAGAATGCAGATGTAATTGCTGTCTGCTGAGGATAATGGGGTCTGGAGCAGTCACCCCACTTTTAAGGGGCAACTCACTCTCCCAATAGGGCCCCACTTGGCTTCCAGAGAGCTCAGTGCCCAATCTGGATGACGCCGTCAGCCCACCTGCAGCCCTGTGCGGAGACTGGCTCAGCCGGGGTGTGGATGCTCAGCCTGAAGCCGGGGCTGGGGTCCACCCAGCCAAGTGCAGTTCCCCAGGGAAGGTCTAGTGTGACCAGGCGAGCAGCCAGGCAGCCGAAATCCACAGCCGCCCCCCGCCCCCAGACTCCTTCCTGGGGATGTCAGGTGTGGAACTTGGGTGCTCATGGCTGGAGCTGAAAGTGGACCTTCCCGTGTGCGGACCCTGGGTACCACCCAGCACCCCTGCCAGGCAGGGACCCAGGGCTTCTGCAGCTTGGTCATCTGATGCCCTCTGTCCTGGGGCCACGTGCAACTTGCTGTTGTGACAGAAAACGTCGCTGCTCTCGGAATCTCCTCAGGGACATGCGTCCGGCCGTCTGCAGATGTGCACAACAGCACGTGTGCCCTGGGTGCAGCCCACGGCTGCACAGGAGGGACCCTGGGTGGAGAGGGTGCTCTGAGTTAAAGGCCCGCTGTGCAGCCCAGGGTCGCTCCGCCCCCCTCAAGGAAACTGTGATTGCAAGCCCCACGGCAACCTCCAGGGGGCGGAAATCTTTCCTCCAACCGAGTGTTCCTTTCACAGGATCAAAAACTGGTGACAAGCTGTCTTCTGGGGCTCCTTGTCATCCACTCGGCACCCTGTGTAAAGTTCTGTGACCGTCTTGGGTAGGAATTTAGGGAGTGCAGAGCAGCAAACCCACCTTGTTTGGAGGCAGAGTTAGCTTTATCTTCAGTCCTGACACTGTGCGGACTGGTGATGGCGCCGTATCAAACTGGAGAGGGAAGCCTCTCTGTCTTTCCCTGAGCCACGGCTCGGTGACAGTGGTGACATCGGGAACCACATGGATGAGGAGCTCAGGTTCTTCGGGTTCAGCTGTGGGTGAGCAGCAGGAACAGGGTGACCAGGGTCACTAGATGTCAAAGAGTACACATGGGTCACTGTTCCCTCCCCCACAGACTTGCTTCTAGCAGGTTCTGAGAAGGATTTCTCCATTCAAAATGGCCCAGACTTGCAGAGCTCAGACCCAAAGTTCCACCAGTCACTGAGGAAACAGCCACAGAAACCCTGAGTCCATAGATTAATAACAGGCCCCCTCTGAGTACTCCAGCTCACAGGAGCACAGGGAGACTTTGGAGCCCAGAGACGGGGTTTCAGCCTTAGCTCGGCCACCTGAGGGACTTTGCAGGAGTCACTGCTCCTGTCCAGACTCCATGTCTCCATGGGGACAATAGAAATTTTTGATCTTGGTGCCAATTGCGTAGAGAGAACGAAGCCAAGCAGATGTGTGGCTCAGCCAAACATGGGATCATGAGTTTTTCTTCTATTTATGTTCGAGTTTTGAGACCTACACTTTTTTTTTTTTTTTTTTTTTTTGGTATTAAGAATTGAACTCACGACTTGTGCTTGCCAGGCAGGCACTGTGCCATTGAGCTGTATCCCTGGCCCAACACTAGCACTTCTTACCCTTAGTACTTTCATGCTTCTATTTTCTGAAAAGTTAAAATTTAGGGCCAATAACAATCAAATATTTGAATAGTATTTTTTGAGTAAAGTTCACCCTGCAGAGAAGTTGATTCCAGCGTCTGAACTGGACTGTGGGGTTTCCGTGCCGGCTGAGGTGTGGGGCCTCACTATGTCCGACAGAAGCAGCTTAGGCTGTTGCAGGTTTATACAAAGGTTAAAATTATACTCGACAGAAGGTGCGACTCTCAGAGACCACACACGCACACTTCGCAGTCTTCATGGCTATCAGACAGGAGCATTTTCATTAAGACAAAAAGTGTTAGTATTTGTGAACATTCTTGAATCCTTGGACCGTGCTGTATCAGGGCTTGAAAGGCCCTGTGATGGCATCCAGGGCCCGCAGGTGGGGATGCTGTGGTCTAGAGATGAGAAGGAAGGTGGTGGAAAGAGTATCCGGCATCCCTTGGAAGGGCAGGGGACTGGTGAAATTCCATGCCCAGTGGAAAGCGGCTGTCCGGTCTACTCTAACAATTAGTTTCAGGACCTGTGGGACTTACTGCCCGCTGCTCTGCGCCAGGAGTCTGGTGTCACTGAGGTCAAAAAGTGAACAGTTTTCTTCTCCCTTACCTGGAATTGCACCACACTAAACCCTTCTCCTGGCCTGGTGCTGGCTAGAGGGGTGTCTTTCTTTGCCAGTTATGGGGTCCTGGTCTCCCCATCCTGGAAGAAGCGGGGCCTGCCCATAAGGAACCCGTGCCCAGGGCAAGTTGTGCTTTCTGCTTTTCAGAGGCGGCGATGTGGCAACATCAAGGCAGCCAAGGCCTGGGCCCGGATCCAGGAGCAGCTCTTTGGGGAGCTGGGTTTGTGGGCCCCGTCAGCTGAGGAAGCCACGCCCTGCTCCCACTGGGAGCTGGACTGGAGGGAAGGCCCTGCGCGCATGAGGAAGCGCGTCTTGCGCTTGTCTCCACCGGAGGCTGCAAGCCCAGTGGGGTGCAAGGTACGTGTGGGTGTGCGGAGACTTGGGGTGACAGTTCCAGGCGGGACACACACGTGGGGGCAGCTTTGCAGCCTTCCCATCCCGCTCTCCCATCAGGTGAGAGAGAACATAGGCAGGTACCGCGAAGAGTCCTATAACTTATTCCTTTAACCCGGGACGTTAGCACTGAGCCTCAGGGTACCCGGAGCAGCGTAGGAACTACAGTCTAAGTGGGTGGACGAATGTGTGGACAGATGGGCTAGCTGTTCACATGGTGCCCCTGATACCAGGCCACAGATTCCCATATGGAGTTTTACAGTCAGCCCGATTGTCACTGAAGGTGGCCTTATCTTCTTCTAAGGGATGGGAAGCCAGTGGGTGGGACTCATTCGGTAGTGGATGTCAAAGAGTCTGTTAATAGCTGTCACAGTGTTAAACAATCCTGTTGTAAACTATCCTGAAAGGCAGCCTTCCAGAAACGGTGTGCCTTCTTCTGCACCCACCCCCAGGTTCAAAGTCAACTTTATTCCCTAGTCTAACCCCAGCATCTCCCAGCATGGGTGACCTTGTTAGAAGACAGTATTAGTAAGCTGTTGTCGGTAAGCAGCTGGAGGCTTGCGGTATGTCTCCCTCCATGCACTGCTTAGGAACTGGGGACACGGAAAGGAAGTGACATGTTCCGTGCTGAGACTGCGCCCTCTGAAGCCGGTCTCTCAGTCTGTGCAGGTCCCCTGCACCCCCACTCCAGGGGACCACACACAAACATCTGGCACGCTCTCCAGCCTGCCTTGGCAAGGTCTTTGGTAATTAGCGTAATTCTGCTTAATGGAAGATTTTGGGTTTTTTCCCTTTGACTCGGGAACATTAATCCTTGTATTTTACTGTGCTCTTTTGGTGTTTAGCATTTCCCTCCTCTTGCGTCTGAGTCTTGAGTAATTTAAAGGGTTTGTTTGTACGGTTACAAGTCTATGGGAAAGGGTTGGGATTTCATTACTCTTTTTTCTGGTCTTATTTCAGGAGAGCCAAGACCAGCAGGGTGATATTTCACAGAACAATGCTGAAAAGCAAGGTATTGGGCATATTAGTTTAACAATTTATTGGATTTATTTTCTGTCTTATTAAAGGTGTTAAATTAATGTTTTGGGAGAAGAAGCAGCTGCAAAGATAGACTAAGCGGCACTAAGACTTTCTTTACTGTGTTTCCCAAAGAGGAGCCCGTCCTAGGCCTAGACACACTGTTAGTTCAGGGATTTTTTTTTTTGGTGGTGCTGGGGGCGGCGGTTTGAGACAAGGTCTTACTATGCAGTTCAGGCTGGCCTTGAGCTCACTTTGTAGCCCAGGATGGTCTTGAACTCACAATGATCCTCCTGCCTCAGCCTCCTGAGAGCTGGGATTACAGGTGTGCACCACCAGACTCAGCCCAGCACAGGGATTTAGTGTTGAGTTTGGAATATACACATTTTTATGGAGAAACTGTCCAGCCAGTTTGCTATGTCAGGGAGACATAAAAATGTCCCCAAACAACCCAAATACATGTTTAGTAGGTGACAAAAATGCATAGAAAACAACATCCCTTAGGATGAAAACGGAGAGCACAGATAGTTAATTTGTTTCACCCTGGACTTCTTGAGGAGGAAAATGACAGATATAATAGTCAGCTGTTATTTCCTGCACTCGAAGAAAATGCTGGGTTAATGCTTTGGTGTTAATGCTTCCTTTTTGTTTCTGGGATTCTCATGGAGGAATCACTTGTGTTGATTCGCTGAAAACGCAGTTCATTTTCAGAGATCATGTCATTATGAAGATGTCCAAATACACTCACACTCACACACACACACACACTCACACACACACACACACACATGCACACATGCACAATTTCAAATTTCCTGTTTTCATCAAAGACTCTGCCTTTAGCTCGAAGGCTCCCGGCCTCCGGGTCTGTGAGTTCCGTCGCAGCCTGGCTGTGATCGGTGTCCTCTCCTCCGCCCAGTGACACCACCTTGGGCTGCTGGAGCTCGGCTCCTCCGAGGCCTGAGAAAGGCCTTGGGTTGTGTCCGCTGTCTGACCTGTCACAGTCGCAGGCGCCACAGGTGAGAGCTGTGGGCTCAGAGCTGTGCCAATGCTCTGCGGTCTGCGGCTGGGGCCGACTTCCTCCACGGGGCCCTGACACGGGAGCAGAAGCCCTGGGCCTCCCTGGTGTTTCCTGCCCAGATCCCAAGTGGAGAGCCCAGCGGGAGAGGGGAGGCTGTGGTTCTCCGCCGTGCTGCCCGGTGCCCTGGGCAGAGCCTCCAAGGGCTGTCTCCGTGCAGATGTGTGCTTCCTGGGGGAGGCGGGCAGAGAGCTGAGCATCCAGCCACGAAGACGGGGCCAGGGCTTTGCGGTCGCGAGGCATGCGTGCCTGCTCCAGGTGCTGGACACTCAGGACAGCTGGGGAGAGGAGGGGTGGAATCTGGCACGTAATCCAGCTAGTTATGCATGCCGTGGACCCAGATGTCCCTGCCTTCGGGAAATAAATCTAGATACACACCAGAGTGATTGTACCATAGTACACTGAGGCACAGAAACCACCACATCTCTAAGAAGCAGGAGACTAGAGAGCTGGTTATGAACCAGCCACGTAATAAAATATCTCACCAGCATCTAAGTTCAAGAAACTTGAAATGGGCCAGCATGGTGCTCACGCTGTAATCTTGAAAGTAAAACATTAGCAAAGGAAGACCACAAACATGGTCTTATTCTTATTGTGATACAAATCCCGTGTGCACGTGCGTGCGTGTACAGGTAAACGCAGGAACGGCCCTGGGAGTAGCCAGCCGTCCTGTGGGCACCGAGGCCAGCAGCCTAGAGGCGAAGACGCCGGACTTGGGCTGAGGGGCGCTGGGCTCAGGTTCTGTCTGTAGCTCTTGGGCGCCATATGATCCTGTGTAAAGTAAGTAGCCTCTTGCAGATTTCCCTTTTGTGCTAAGAGAATGAAATAGCGCCCACTTCCTTAGCAGCACTGGAGGGACGGATGTCACCGGAAGTATTCAGGACAGAGAAAGGGTTTGCGAAGGGTACCGGTTACTCCCCACACTCTGGGTGTGGGTGATGTTTATTTCATTTCTCGTCACATCATGGCTTTTTTTATTTTCCATTTTTTACATAAGAAGATATTAGATGTTAGAAAATATCAACAGCAGTGTTCAGAGAGTGTCAAAGCAGGGTTCAGAAGAAGCCTTGTGACTTGACTGTTTAATGAGGGGGCGGACTTTGGAAGGTTGCTCTGGTCACACCGGGCCCTCTGGGGAGGTGACCGTGAAGGCATTGACCGTGCCCCAGGGTCGGGCAGGTGTCCCTTTCCTGAAGCAGGAGGGGCACACTGAGCTGTCCGCACTGCTCACTCTGCCTCCTGGCCTTGCAATCCTCTCGGTGACGCTGGGACACACTCCACGCCTTCCCCTTTGACGCATCCCTGGATGTCACTGCAGGTGAGCTGGCACCAGAGGACACCGAGCACGAGCTGGACAAGGTGGCGCTGGACTGCACCCAGCTCACCTTCTTCCCTGCCCTGCATGACAGCGTGCCCTCGGAAGACTTCTTGGAGCTGTGTCGGGAAAGACAGGTCATCCTGCAGGAGCTCCTGGACGGAGAAAAGGTAACGCGGGCTGCCTTCACCCCGGCAGACGCAGGCTGGGGGGACCCACGCGTGTGCAAAGGAAGCCTGTGCGGCCTGTGCCAAAACGTGACTCAGGCTTACAAACCGCTCCGTGAAAGCAGCCAGAACTTCCTAGCTTGGCCTCCGTCACCACCAGGAAGGTTGGTTTCAAGTTAGGGATTCTCGACCTCGGGTCCCTGGCTAAAGCCCAATTCCTACAGGGCCCCTTGCTCCACCCTGGGCCGAGTGCCTGTGTTTGGCCACCCCGGCCCCTGTGTCCAAGATGTCCCATCCTTGGCCTCCCTTGGTCATGACTTGGGCCTCAGTGTAAGCACACATGTGGTGCTGTCCACCCCAAAGGGCACACAGGTCAGGCGGCAGGCTGGGGCCAGGCCGCAGACAGCCAGGGCCCTGGGGCTGGAGCTGGCAGGAAAGCTCAATGCCCCCGTCCTCTTGGTGTGGCAGGCGGAGGACTGGGGGCCTCGCCGAAATAGGTCACCCGGGCAACAGCCCTGTTGCCTGAGATTGCAGATAGTCCAGGGGATGAAGCTCAAGTCTAACAGACTTGAGTTCAAATCTCAACTTGGCCAGGTGCCGAACAGCAGCTCAGCTTCCTGCTCTCTACCACTGGGCTCACGGTGGGCTCACCACAAGGACCGGGGAGACGGCAGTGGGAGGAGGCTGGCTCAGTGTGGGGTGTGTGGGGGATGCGCACTCCGGACAGGTGCTCTTCCCTTCCTGAAGGCCGAGCGGGCCAAGGGCTGGGGACCTCAGGGCCTCTCGGGTGCCCCACTCTCTGCTCTCAGGTCATAAGTAAAGAAGACGGCCCAGCAGAACTGAGGAGGGGGCAGGCAGGCCAGTGAGCCTTGGGGATGGCACAGAAATGGAGGCCTGGGTAGAGACCGGAGCTGCCCAGGAGGGCATCCTTGGGTTCGAATCCAGGCCTGCTGCGTGCAGAGCCTGCACCTCCATGAGCAGGTGCCAGGCTCCCAGGGCTGGGTGGTGTGGACAGATCTCCCAGATGACCCCGGTCCTCTTTAAGAACAGTGCCCTGTAGATTCCTGGAGGACCGCAGACTGGGCTTGGAACTTTCCAGAGACTGTTACAGGTGCCTGGCTGCTGTCACACTTGGGTGACTGTGGAGGACACTAGCCTGTGCCAGTGCCACCTTCTTGCACCTACACAGCCAAACCTTGCAGACCTTGGGCACATGTGCAGGTCCCCTGGCACCCGGCCACCATGCCCTCGCCCACACGGATTCCTGCTGGCTGCCACTGCCAGCTCTCTCAGCTGGACCTTGGTGGCTCCCTGCTTGGGGACCCAGAGAGCTGGTGTCTCCTCGTTGTTGCTGCCACTGTTCCCTCATCACCCCCACTGCCACCCTCCCCGCCTGCCTGTCACCCCTTCTGCTGTTTGACCGAAGGAGGGACTCAGGTGTCCGAGTCCAGTGGCCTAGAGCAGCCAGGCAGAGACACTGGTGATGAGGACGTGTAACGATCAGGCTCATTTTGCTCTGGTCATGGACATAACACATGCTCCCTGTACACAATTTTAAAAGTGGATACTTGAGTTCAAGGCCGGCTTGGGCTACAACGTGAGCACAAGGCCGGCCTGAGCTACATAGTGTGACCTGCCTCAAAAAACTAGGGCTCAGTGACTTAAGCACCTGCTTGGCAGGTGCAAGGTTGTGAGTTCCATCCCCGGTGCTGGAAAAAAAAAATATAGTGGATACTAAGATGCGGCTGTAACACGTGTGCACACATTCATGTGCATGTGTGTGTGTGTGTGTGTGTGTGTGTGTGTATGCACCTTGGGACGTGTAGGTGTTCTCATATACTCAACCAGGTGAACAAAGACTTCCTAAATACCCAGGCAGGTGAACTGACAGCCAAGGGGCCCTGTTTTCCCCGTGAAAGCCTCTCCTTGTCTGTGTCCTCAGAAGGTGGCTTATGCAAGGCAGTGGTTCTCTGCAGGGAGGACCTTGCCTGGGGAACCGGTCCACTCTGCGCTCACGGAGCTGCTGGCAGGATGTAGGGCCACACACCGTGTGTGTGAGGCCCGTCCCTGCTGCTTGTCATTCAGCATCCTTGTTCTCGGGTCTCAAGAGTGGCCACTGGCCAGCATCCCTTGCCCTGTGGTCCCTCTCTCCAGCTCCAAATCTGGTTGTGCAACCTTTGGGTTCCCGTGACCACTGCTGCTTCAGCTGCCCTGCTGCGATCCTCCTGCCTCAGCCTCCAGAGTGCTGGGGTTCCAGGCATGCACCATCATCCTTGGCTTCAGTCTATTTATCCTAAGAGTCAGCTGATTTCTCCCCTTAGTTTCGTCTGTAAGGTCCTTGCAGAGCCGCACCCAGGTTAGTGGCAGGACCAGGGACGAGGCTTCTCAGAGCATCTCAGGAATGTCACCTGCCATTTTTGGGGTCACCTCCTGCCTTCTCCCCTCCAGGAGAGCCTCAGCAGATGGTCTGGGGGTGGCAGTCCTAGGATAAGTCTGGGGGTTTCAGATGGGGTGCAGCCCCGCCTTGCCCCCTGCACCCCGTGGTGCCCCTGAGAGTCTTGTTCTTGCAGCTCCTCCCCCCAGGTCCTGCTTCAGGGACAGGGTCAGCAGCTCAGAGTGACTGACTTCCCACCGTGAGGCTGGGCAGAACCAGGGCGAAGCTGTTTCCTTTCCTCCCTGCCTGTACTTAAGCTTTGGTCTTGGCCTCCCTGTCACACAGCTGGGAGTGTCAGCAAGGCTGGTGGGGGGTCCCAGGTCATATGCATGATGGGGTGGGGGTGGACCCCAGTGCCTCCAAGGGGGGACAGTCCTGAGAAATCTGATCGAGTATGTTGTGATGACTCAGTTTCCCTGGGGGTCTCTTGTTCCCTGGCAGGGACTGTGGGGGCCACAGGCAGAGCTGTGTGTGGGCCCTGCCTGGCCCCAACACTGCCCTGTTCACATGGGTGAGCCCTACTGCTTCGTCCCCAAAATTGGCATCACACGTCGTATCTCTTCTGTTGTGCTAAAGCTTGGAGAGGTGCTGTGTGTCTCTGCTCACTGCTTTGTGTCCCACAAGGAGGGTGGTCAGCGCTCGCGCTTGCTGTGCTTGCTGTAGCCTTGTGCCCTGTGTGCCCACGCTCCTGAGGGTCTGATCCTAGGGCCAGACATGCGCCCTGAGGAGGGGGCAGGGGTGCTTTCAGGGAGCCTGTGGAGGACGCTCTCTCAGGGAAAGCTGCTTAGTTACTTTCTCAATGTTGAGACACAATACCCAACACCAACAAGTTAAAGGAGGAAAAATTTATTTTGCTTCACAGTTTTAGAGGCTTTAGTCTAGCTGACTGGCTCCAAGGCAGGCTGGCATGACAGAGCGGCATCACAGAGGAGAAACAGCCTATGTCAAGGCAGCAGGAAGCAGAGAGGGATCAAGGGAGGAGGAGGGAGGCTGACTCTTCCGGCCACGCCCCCAGTGACCACCTCCTCCTCCCAGGCTTCACCTTCCAGAATCACATTTAGTTATAAACTCATCAGAGGACTCATCCATTGATGAATATCATACACCCACGATCCAATCACCTCTGCAAAGCTCCATCTAGGAGTACGTGAGGCTTGAGGGGGGGCATCTAGACACAAACCATAGCAGCAAGGAACTGCAGGTATAGAGAGTGTTTGCACAGAACCGCTACTCTGAGGGTCTTGATGGGTCTGCACATCTTGTCCACAGGGTGGAGGGTGAGATGGGGGGTCAGAGTGGAGCCCCCGAGATACCTGATGTGCTGGGATGGGGCCCATCTCAAACTTCGAGCACCCACCACAAAGTACTGGCTTTGGGGAGAAGGAGGGGAGTTTCTGGGTGGGGCCTGAACTAATGTGAAAGGACACTCAGGATGACGCTTGATGTAGAGCATGCGGTAGGAGGAGGGCAGGAGGCGGGACCCCAGGACTCACATGGATCTGTAAATCCTGGAGACGGAGGAAGGAGATGCCTCTCTACAGATGAGAGTGCTGGGTAGGGTGGGCTGGCTGCTGGGTCCCGGGGGCTGGGCAGCTCCCTCCCTGCACCTCCCTTATTCCTGGCCCGCCACAGTTTTAGCTCTGGGTCCCTGTGCCCTCGTCCCTGCTCCATGATGGCCTCATCCCTGGACCACCATGGCTGTTTCGCAAATACAAGAACTTGAGGCTGAAGCAGGAAGCGTGTGTACACTGTCCTTCAAACCACTGATGTGTTGAAGGAAATATCCAGCGAGCTTACTGAGGGCAGTGTGTGTGTGTGTGGTGGGGGACCCCATAGGAATTCCCAGTCTGGCATCATTAACCTGTGCTGAGACACTGGGTAGCAAGTGTCAGTGGCAGCCGTCTCTCTGACCTTTCCAGGCTGTGCACTTTCCTAGGTTTCCAGGCAAAGGTGCCCAGGGTGGACGCACAGTGTGCCCATGTGCCCAGGGCAGTGCCTGCTTCTCAGGAGCACCTGCTCCCCTGCCCAGGAGGCCCCTGGGCCTGACCTCCTTCCATGCTGCCCCAAAGCCCCTGCTGAAGCCACTGGAGCTGGGGCCCATCCTGGCTCTGAGAAGCAGGCAGCCCTGCTTCTCTAGGCAGCCGCAGCTTGACTGGTGCCTCCATGGGATTACTCCCTCCAGCCGCCCCTGGGATGGTCGTTACTCAGATCTGTGCCACCTTCACTCCACTGATTAACACTTCCCAGAACCACGACGCTCTCCTCCGCAAGCAGCGCCCGAGGGTGGCTGCTGGAGCGCATGTCGATTGTGGGACTTCGTCAGTCATCGCGTGGTTGGGGACATTTCCTGTTACCTTCCCCACAGCTTCCAGGCCCATCTAGAGCCAGAACTCCAGTGAAGGCTGTTTGTGCTGCTGTTCTTTGATTGCGTGAAAATTTAAACACTTGAGTTTGTATTTTTTCCATACACACTCAATGTAAATCGCAAGTGACCTTGGTAGGAATGAGCAGCTCAAGGGGAGAGATGTTTGCTGCTGGGGCGGCAGAGAGCGGTGCCTCCCACTGGCTCCTCCCAGGTGTTTTCAGCCGAGTGCTCGTGGAAGGGGGAGAAGGGTGTCCACCTTGCACTTCAAAACATCTTGTAGGGCAAGTGGTGCAGCTGCATGGATGCCCCCGCACAGTCCCCCTGAGACCCTCTGGGGTTCCCGGTTGCTGAGCTGGTCCTGCAGCTTGCCTGGTCTGGCCTTCCTCATCACCACACAGGCATGAGCCCGGATAGGTGTGCACACACACACACACACACGAGTACATATACATACACAGCTGGCATGCACAGTAGTCGCACAGAACTGCCTACAGTCTCCATACCTGTCCAGCTGGTGCAAGCCTTCATGTCTCGGAATGCCCTCCCCTGGTCCTGGCATGGGTGTCACCTTCTTGGGACCACTGATGCGACGCCACTTCTCACACCCGATTCTTGGACACCGTGCTCCACGCTGTCCTGTCCTTCTTCCTCTCACGCTGTACACAAGAGCTGGGTGTGGCCGAAACGCCTTGAAGGTGTGTTTCCTTCTCAGTGTGCCTCCCAAGGTAGGGCACAGCTGACACGCAGCACACCTCTGTTCAGTGAATGAGGGGACGAAGGCAGGCCATGCTAGGAGCCGCGCGCCAGTGTCTTCCCCAGCCCTGCTGGTGCCCACAGCTCCGATGCAGTACGCGGGCTGCACGCTGCATCAGGACCGCAAGTTAAAATGTGGCTTCCAGCCCCACTCTGCGCCTGTGGAATCTAAACTTCTCGGGATGTGGCCTGAGAACACGCATTTTACCAAGCCGTCTCCAGCATCCTCACACTCACTCGCGTTTTGAATAAATGCCTGAGACCCTCGAGGCCAGGTTTCGTGGTCCTCAGGGACAGCCTGGCAGAAATGCGCTCTGATGTCCACCAGCTGCCCGCGAGCAGCTCCTCCGTGTGCTGAACGCCTTTGGGCCCCGCGCTGTGCTTCACATCGGGCCTGAGCAGCCAGGCAAGGCCGAGGGCATCAGCCCCCCGCTCCCCAACCTGCAGGGGATCCTCACTGGAGGAAGTGGCAGCAGCTGGCAGGCAGGGGGCATCCCTGCTCCTTGTCTCAGCTGAGAAGATCACTTACACGCAGCCCCTCCTCTCCTATTTGCTAACGCGATCTGCATATACGAATCCTATCCCCTTCCTGTTTTAATGCACATTCTCTGACCACCACTGTGACTCAGTGCTCCTCTAACAGCCATCCAGGTAGGAAAAGCAGATGCTGGCTTCCTGGGGAGCCAGCGCAAGCGTCACCTGTGTAGCCTGTGCTCCAGGGACTTAACTTTTTCCTAATGAGATCTGCTCTTTTGAAAAGCGAGTGTGCAGTGGGCTCTCCATGTCTTCAGATTCTACATCCCCAGATTCTACTGATTGCAGGTCAAAAATAGCTTTTAAAAAATTGTATCTGTACCAAACAAAAACAGGCTTTCAATTGTCATTTTTCCTGGGACAACACAGTAGATCGACTTGACATCGTATTGATATCGTACTGGGTCCTTTCAGAGTCGTCTCAGGTGGTTTAAGGTGAGGGAGGACGTGTGATGCGTGCTTTGGGTAGGTCCCATGCAGATGCTGTGCTGCTTTATATCAGGCACTTGGTCATCTGGCTTTTAATAGCGTGGGGGTCCTGGAATTTATCTCCAAGGTTTAGGAAGGGACGATGGTGCTTCCTCTATGTGGTGACAGGTGAACAGACCACATCTTTCTCGCAGTAGACCCACTGGCTGCCTTGCCCACCGAGGCCTGGCTTTAGGAGGATGGTGGTAGGAGCTGCTCCAGATGGTTCCGGAGACCGACTGCTCCTCTGGCTTCGGTCTGGCCTGTTTTGATTTCCCAACCACCTGTTTGGGAGATTATACACAGGGCGAGGTACAGCACTTCTTGGTCATCCGTCCTTCAGGAATGGTAATACATCATCCAGCCGATCTTTAAAAAGTTCTCCTTAGGAAGCAAAAGTTCCACTCTTCTGAAAGTGATCGATGGCCTCGCTGCCCAAGGGGTGTCTTAGTCCTGGGTAAACACAGAGACGTAGCCCTCCCAGGGCTCATTCAAATGGAAGTGCACGTTATAGTTCACTTGGGCTCATTCTCTAGTTTTTAAGATGCCATTTCTTTTCTAGCAGAATCAATTTTCAAGCTATTAACTCAGTGCTCACTAGACATTTTTCTTGTGGTTTGGTTCATTCTGGCTGTTACTTAGGTCCCTGCCAAGGGCAGCCTGTGCTCCAGGCACTGCTTCAGGTCTCAAAGGGGCTGCTCTCACCGGGCAGAAGGGGTTCTGGAGGTACAGAAGGCGGGATTTGTACCATAGCACCACATTTCATTGTGCGTAGTGGAGGATGGAGTCCCTTTGGAGTCGCATCTGTAAAAAGTATAGGAGAAAGAAGTTAACCAGCCTACAATGACCCTCTGCTTTAGTCTGTTTTGTGGTACTATCAGGAAACACTTGAAGCTGGCTAACTTCGTCAAGAGAGGAGGTTTACTTGGGCTTAAGGGTCTGGTGTACCAAGAGCCCACATCTGGTGATGGCCTTGCTGAAGCACCCATGGTGACACGGAGCATCCCATGACAAGAAACAGAGTATGTGTCTTCTGGCCCTCTCCTTCTTAGAAAGCCACCCATATTCAGTCTTAGGGACCCCTCCCCAATAATTACCTAACCCTGCTCACCCCACTCAGAGGCTCCACCTCTGAGCACCATGGTTGGATTGAGTCCTCACCCCCTCGATGTCTCACAGTGAGTGTGAGATTTCAGCACACGCGTCCTCGCTGGGCACATTCAGACCACACTCAGACCTCAGCACCCTCCTACAGAATTTTGCTGTGTGGTTCAGGCTGGCCCTGAACTTGCCATGTAACCTCAGGATGGCCTCAAACACAGGGCGATCCTCTTGCCTCAGCCTCTCAAGTGCTAGGATTACAGGAGTGCACCTTCACACCCAGCCTGGGCCCCTTCCTTCTGCTCTTGACCCTTCCTTTCTCATCCTCTTCCCACACGGCAGCCAGTATTTCCTTTTAGGAATGATCCCTGCTGTAGTTTTCTACTGCAACCAGGATAAAACCCAGTGGCCTTATGGAGACAGCTAATGTCTCCACGATGGGCCGCCTACTTGCCAAAACCCACCTCAGCCAGCCTGGCCTCTTTCTACTTCTCTGGTCCCCTGTGCCCAGAAAGCTCCCTCTTGGCCTCTGCATGCTGCCCATCTTCACCCCTCAGGTCCAGGGTCTGAACGCAGTGCTGTCCTTTAGCTTTCTCTCTGATGGTCCTTGTCCCCCTGCTTTCCTCTCATAGTGCCTACGACATCTGTGATATGTGTTGCTTGGCAGGCTCAGACCTTGTGCATCTCCCTGGCTGGATCTTAGATTTCTTGTACTACCCGTATCCCTAGAGCCTGCACAGGGCCCCAGTGGAGTGGGAGCTGAACCCCTGAGTGTCGTGTAGACGTCTGGATGGATGATGAAGTTAAAAGTGAGTCTGCAGTGGGTTCTGTGGCTCGCAGGGTGCACAGAGGAGCAGCTTCTCTAACAAAGTAGACTCAGGAGAGGCCCCAGAGAGCCAGACGCCTGCAGCAGGCCTGGTCACAAGACTGACTCTTGGCTGGTCCTTGCTTAGCAAAATAACTCAGCCCTGAGTCACCTTGGAGCCTCGTGGTTAATGCTTATCTTGGAACCAAACCTGCAGTGAGCCTCTGCTTCTGGTTTTGGCCCTGGCTGATCCCAGTTGATGCTGGAGTTGGAGCGTGGAGATCAGGGTCAACTTTCCAGGTTTCGCCACTGTGACCCTGTCACACTCCCAGAGCTGAGCAGGAGCTGAGCTTCCGTCCCAGGCTGTGCCATTTGCTGGGTGCTGTAGTCTGTTTTGTGTTACTGTGATGAGGTAACTGATGCTGGATTGCACCTAACGAGAGGACTTATTTTGTTTGGCCCATGATTCTGGAGGCTGGAAAGTTCAGGCCGCCTGGCACTGATGTTTGGCTTCCGCAGTGATAGACAGCTTCACATGATGGGGGAGGAGGACAGGAAGCAGTAGAGCCAGCTGAGGAAGCTGAACTTGATTCGTGACTACACTCATCAGTCCATTTTAAGACCTCATCACCTCTCCAGTGTCCCCTACCTCAACACTGTCACTTTGGAAAACTGAGCTTCAGCATGAGTTTTGGTGGGGAAAACCACATTCAAACCATAACCTTTGGGAACCGATCTTGGTAAGATTCTTTCTCAGGGCATGGAGAGTCTTGCTCTGTGGTCCAGGCTTGTCTTGAACTCCCAGTTTCAAAGAATCTTCCTGCCTCCTAAGTAGCTGGGACTAGAGGCACACGTCGCTGTGCCCAGGCTTTGGTGAGATTCTAATCTCCTGAGATTTCCTTTTATTTTCCCTCTAAAAATATCAGCACTGCTTTTGTGTGGCTGGAATTGGCACAGAATTACCCTGAGAAAGTGGTGGCCTTGGCATTAGGATTCTGGGTCACCATCACAGCTCAGGGTCCCAGGACGCCAACTATGATCCAGAAGTGTGCATGCAGGGAGCTTGTCGAGAGTTAGGGCTGCAGGATGGACTGGTGGAGAAGGTGAAGAAGCAATTCTGACTCAGTTCCAAGCCTGGGAGCTTTCTCCAGTGTGGTTCCGAGTGCAGGTGCGGGGCTGATTCACCTTCCTCCTCTACAGTGAACAGGACTGGGTACTGGCTGCCCCTGGGATGGGTTGTGATCTTGGCCCAGGCACTCTCTGAGGCCAAGGCAGCTCTGGGAAGCTGTGGACACTTCCCCAGGTGGGGGACGTGCATTGTCCTGAGAGGCAGGTTCAGGAGGGACACAGAGCCTGCTCTATGCGTGCTTGCCTTGGCCTTGCAGACAGTGGTACAACCTTGAGCAGCTGGGTTCTAGTCCTGCCTGGCCCTGGACAAGCTCCTTCTCCTCTGTCACTGAGGACACCTTGCACTTGGCAAACTCTCCTCCCTGCCAGCTGTAGAATACTTTGCTTTGTCATGGGAGTGCTTAAAGTGAGGAAGGACTTGGAGATACTTAAGACAGCAATAAACGCCACCCCATGTCTCGGCGGGAGTGGAGGAGTCCTTGGGAAGATGAACAACTGCACAGGATGTTGAGGGTACAAGTGCTGCCCAGGCCGTGAATCATGGCACAGGCTGACCTTTGTGCACAGCACTGCTCTCACCCCAGGTGCCCACTGGGTGACTGGTCACTGTCCCCCGCGTCCTGCCTGAGAACTGTGGATGTGCGTCACCTGCACACAGCCTGACTCTGGTGCTCTCTGCCTGCAGGTGACACAGAAGCTCTCCCTGGTGATTGTGCAGGGCCACCTGGTCTCGGAAGGCGTCCTACTCTTTGGCCACCAGCACTTCTACCTCTGCGAGAACTTTACACTGTCTCCCACAGGTGACGTCTACTGCACCCGCCACTGCTTATCCAAGTGAGTTCTGATCGCGTCCCGATGGGTCTCCCCAGAGCCATGCTTCTCTTCCCCATGTGGTTCTTACTGAGGGCTTCGGTCTGTGCCTGTAACTGAGCCATGAGATAAAATAGCAGAACCAGGCCACAGGCCATGCATGACCAAGTTTCCCAAGAACTGAGGTCCAGCCTGTGTAACCAACAGGCAGCTCCTCTTGTCTCTTCTGGCCTGGAACCCAGGGCACAGGCCATGGGGATCTGTCCCCAGGTAATTCAGGTGCCTGAATTCAGTCACGTTGGCTTATGCGTGCAAGGATTTGCTGATTGCCCATTCTATTTAGGAAACAGGCACTGTCATCAGGCAGAGGCATGAGTGCCATCAGCAGCACAGTTGTTTTAGAAGGACTTGGAGTTTGCCATCACCATAGGACAAGATGCACATTTTGGGGTAGGCTCTTTGTGGTTCTGGGGGATTGCAGGAGAGGAAGGGCTACTGGAGGAGGTGGTGCAGGTCAGAGTCTTGAAGGATGGGTGAGGTGAGTTTGGATAGAAATTGTGAGCCATTTTAATCCCAACTAACACTAGACATTTCGGGTAGGAAATCCCAAGGTTCTTGTTTCTCTATTTGTGTTTGATCTGTTTGGGGTCGACCAGTTTTTGCTGATCAATGATCTTGTGTTTCTAAAGTAGAATCACTCAATTCAAAGTCAGATTGATCATGTTTCCTGTTTTTCCAAAAGTCTGGTTGTGAAGTTGTGGGTTTTCAGTTGGTCATTGCTTTTGAAGACATTTGGCTGAAGATTTCCTCATGAAGAAATTGCTTTGCCTGCTATGGTTAGCTGAGGTACCAAATGATGACCAGATGACCTCTTAGCTTGGTGGCTCTTAAGATAGCATCGTCAAAATCATCAGGAGACCTTGCTAGAACAGAGACTTTGCACCTGGCCCCTTCCTAGTTTCTAGGTCAATAAGTCTGAGTAGGACCTGAGATTTATCAAGTTCCTGCCTCAGGCTGATTCTACTCTGACCTGGGACCACACTTTCAGAACCGCTATTGATGGAGGATTCAGAGACCTGAAGTAGAAGTTTCACTCCCACTTATCATAGGGTTTCCAACTTGTGGCAGGAAGCAAAAGTTGAAGGAGTGTGGTAGATAACAGCCCAGTCTCTTGTGTTTACATGTAATGCTTGGCATGTGCTCTCTGCTGATTTCCATCTTTTATTCATACCAGATGTCCACCAATTGCTGTGAGCCTTCTTCACCTCTCCTAGACAGGAGCAGCATAATTAATCCTTGGCACACGCATCCCATCTTATTGCTCATGTTTTATTGATACTGATCAATACGGGCAGTGGGGCTGCCTTCCTGGGAGCTGGTGGGAGTTTCTCGCACTGCCATCTGTGTGGTGTGCCATTGACGACTTCCATAACCTTGGGAGTAGAGTGAGCCGGTGCTAGACAAGATCTTATTGATTAAGTAAATTGTGTTCGTGAAGTGCATCTAATCCTGATCAAATTGACTCTCTCTGCACTTTTAATAGAAGCCCAGTGGTCAGGTTGTATACACTCACTTGATTTGCAATGACAAGAGAGACTTGCCCTGTCTGGAAGTGTACTTTTCTAGAATGCAAGTAGGAACAGAGTGAGAAAAAATTGCTCCCCTGGAGTCTCAAGGGGGAAGTGCAAGGGTGGTTTTAGCTGCCATTCCTGGGAGAAGCGCTTGTTAATCAGACAGCACCGTCTCTCTCGGGTCTTGTCTATGGCCTTAAGAAACTCCTGCACTCTGGGAGATGCAGTTCTCAGAGGCAGGCTTGTTGATCATGTCAGATCAATGGGGTTAAGTCTTATTTTGACCATGGAGACTAAGGAAGATACATAAATAACCCTGTTAAAAATAAAGCCCAGTCAAGCCTGAAAAGCTTCTCTGAAAGACTGCCATGAAGTGGAGTGCAGCTGAGTGCTAGACCTTGAAAGAGCCCCCTGAAGTACCATAAAAACATCCCAAATAAAGCTCACAGACCCTCCAAGTTCCACAGTGGTGATTGGACCTGTGTACTTTGAAACTTTCCTAAGAATCTAAGAGTCTCTTGAGAAGGTCAAATCTTACTTACATGGGGTTTCCATCTTGATTGAAATTCTGGTGGCTGTGCTCATTTTCTAGGGTGACTCTAAAGAAGTGGCAGTGTATCGTTTCCAATCCTAGAAGTTAGAAGTGTGGAACCAAGACTTTTACAGGGCACCTTGCCTGCTTGAGGAGAGGATCCCCCCTTCCCCCTGCCAGCTTCTGCCCCATGAGGCCATCCTCGGTGTTTCCTTATAGCCCACCTCATGTGGTCACCTGCTTCCTGTATCTTCCTGCCGTCTTCCTTCCGTGTGTCTCTTTGGCCAAATTTCCCCTTTTATGCTAACACTAGTTATATAGGATTAGATCTTACCCTGAGGGCTTCATTTTAATGATGAATTCTATACATACCCATTTCCAAGTAAAATCACATTCTGACTTAAATTTATCTCTTGGGGGACACAGTCCTGTCTTCCAGTGACAATCAGGCTCACATTTGGCATTTGATCGACTTGGTTGAACCCCAAACTATCCCGTTGGACCCTAGTGATAGGGGATGAAGACAGGATTCTCCCTCCATGTCACTGAGTGGTTATAAGGCAGCATTTCTGTTTTGACTGAATTCAACAAATGCCTTTTAAAATTTATCTTGGCTTAGGTATAATGGTAGACTCCACAAAGAGATGAATCAGACATGGGTTGAATCTGCTGGAGAGTTTGCAATCTAGTGAATGACTCCAGGTGTAAATTTCAGCTATAATTCTGGCAGTAATTGAATAATTTCTAACACGGGTAAATCGAAGTAAATTTTATTCTGAAATCCACTTCTGCTGGCAAAGACCAGGTCAGCTAACATCAGGATATCATTCAGCTGACTGTGACTCCTCCAAATAAGAACATTAAGAGTTATATGATGACCAGCGTAGACAGTTTTCTTATGTCGTGGTAGCTATCAGGCAGGGGAACCTTGAAGAGCAGCCTGCGGGCTATGATGACAGGCCTTCCCTGAAGGACAAGGCTCTGTGGCCTCTCCCTGTTCATCTACCTTGGGTGCCTGGGGTCCTTCCCTAGCGTTCCTGTCCTACAGGGTTATAGAGTTCCTTTAAGCAGGGGGATTGTAAATGGTCCCTGATCATGTTCCAGAACATTCCTTCTGCTGCCTGTGTTACCTCAGAGGGCTGTGCAGCAGGATCAGGACGCACACAGCCTACTGAAGGGAGGGAGCTAGTGAGAAGAGCTCCGTAAAAATGTATCTCCACATGGAGGAGATGTCTGAAAGCTTGGCTTTCAGAGTCAGGAGAGGCTGACTGGAATCCAAGTTCCACTTCTCCATAACCATGTGACCGTAGAGTCTCATCTCTCTGGAACGCTGCTTCTTGATTCCTGGCGTGGAACTAATACTCACTCCCAGCAGAGGTTCATTCTGAGGATGAAGTGGAAAATGGATGAGGATGTGAGTGAGTAGAGCTCAGGGGAAGGTGAGGAACAGCGAGCCTTGGGCAAAGCTCGGGCCTTGGCCGAGCCTGTGGGAGAGAAGGCGACACGTGTGCGGCTAAGGTGGGGGCTTTGGCGTGGTGTCCACAAGCAGGGCCTGTGGGAACCCGGAGAGCTCGTGATTGTTCTTCCTGTCAGGCCAGCCTGAAATGCCACTGACCAAGCTAAGGTAGAAGGGGATGTCACCGTGGTCCCTGGGATCCAGAGAAGCTCAGGGGAAGCTCTGCTTAGACCCAGCAGAGGTGTCAATAACGGATGGCGCAGGTGCGAGTTAAAGCAGCCATAGCCAAAGCCACATGGTTTGTATTCAGCTGATCCAATGGAGAATGCGGCCCTGAGCAAAAGGCCTGGGAGGGCTGCTCTAAAGTGGGGCCCCAGAGGACCCGAGAGCAACTCACGTAAGTCTAGCTATGTGGCGGGCTACACAAGGGCTCCGGTGCTCTGTGCCCAGCGTGACTGTCAGCTGGGCAGGTTCTCATCCTCAAGGTAATCGGGTGACTCCAGACGACAGAATGTTCTCTTTGGGAGCAAACTTTCAGATAAACTTATGCTTGTCCCCAACCCTTCTTCTTTCCAAGAGAAGGGGTCACCCTGCCACCCTTTGGGACAAGCTCCCCATGACTGTCACGTCACTATCAAGGAGTCTCATCTCTGGTCCACCTCCTGCCTCCCACAAGCCCCTCCTTCGTGGGGCAGGGCGGGTTCAGGTCACACCCGTGTCCCTGCTCTGCCTTCTGCCAGAGCCCCTGGCCTGTTCCCCAAGCTTGCGGCTTGCTCTCCAAGACCTGGCTCGAGGGTTTGAAGAGTGTCTTCCTACTGTTCCCTCAGGCAGACCTCATTTTTGCAAACTGAATGAATTCTGATTTCCAGACATAGATTTTTGCTGTGTGATCAGGCGATGTCTTCAGAATGCAGGGAACCTCTTTATCCCTGGCCGGGAACACCCAGCACAGCCTGCCTGCAAGCTCTCAGGCTGCCGGAGATGCAGGGCTGGGAGAGGCAGGCCCAGGGTACTGAGGGGGTGTGGTTTAACACTGTCTCCCAGACCCCTATGCTCAGTGTCGCATGGCCCCGGCCCCCACCCACTCCTTGGGGCAGAGCGGATCTCCATGCATCCGCGTCCCCGGTGCCGGGTGGACTTGGGCAAGCACTCCAAAAGGGCTGGTCTCATCATGGGGACTGGCGTGCCCACAGCTTTCCTCCCAGGTGTCCCCCAAACTCAGGTGGGCCCTGTGAGGCAGGAAGTGGAAGGAGCCTGCCAGATGACTGACCGTGCCACTGCCTGTCTCGTTTCCTTCCAGCATCAGCGATCCCTTCATTTTCAACATGTGCAGCAAAGACAGGTCCTCTGACCACTACTCGTGCCAGTGCCACGGCTACGGGGACCTCAGGGAACTCCGGCAGGCGCGCTTCCTGCTGCAGGTACGCGGGGCTCTGAGCTTCCCCTCAGGGCGGTGGGAGGGCCTCCTTGTCAGGAGACACAGGATCCAGCCCTAACATCCAGGGACACGCCTCAGGGCCACACTTTGTGCCGGTGCACAGCCGGGGGCCTTGGTACGCACTGTGGGGTCCCTGGTCCTGTTGGTCCCGGCAGGCTGGGTGTTCTGGCTCCCGCTGCATCCCATCCAGTCCCGGCCATGGCTTTGAGGTTGTTCCTTCCCTCCCTGCATCATTCAGAGTCAGGTTCTGTGTGGTTTCCTTCTTGACATACCCTAGGGCAGCCTGGGGGATTTAGGAACAGAGGACGGGCAGGTCCGTTTTGTTACCAGAGAGCTGAGGGAGGGGCATCCAGGCTGCTGCCTGCTGAGACCGTATGGTGCCCGCTCCTCTCCCCAACTTCCTGTCCTCCTCGCCCCAGCGCTCACCTGGCTGCAAGTTCCTGGTCACTTCCTATACCACATGGTCCAGGGTCCTGCTAACTGGCCCCTTCCGCCAGGGTCTCCTGGAGCTCCGCACCACCTTTGTGGGCTTTCCCAGCTGCCGCCCCAGAGCAGGTGGCTCCCCCTGGAGGAAGAGCTAGCGGTGAGCTCCCCACCCCAACTCAGCCAGGAGCCACAGGCCAGAGGAAGAGCTCTGGGCCCCATGGCCTCAGAGGATGCAGCTTCCCATATCAGCAGAGCTCAGGGCGGGGGGAGGACAAAGCCGTGTCCCTGTCCCCAGGCCTCCTGGGGTGCACGAGAGCAGGAGGAGGTGAGGAAGACGCAGGAGAGGAGCAGGGCCAGGACTTGATGCTCACCTGCACAGTGTCCGCTTCCTTCCCGAGAACGGTGAGGGACACCATTAGGTCCTGATCGACTTCATTAGGGAAGCTCGCACGCGTAAACTTACGCTGGATGTGCGCATCAGGGCAGGCTCCTGCAGGAGCATGTAGGTTATTCTCTGAAACCGAGGCCCAGGAAGCCTTTCAGGGAACTTAATTCTGGAGTTCTCACCGAGGCCCAGCCAGCTTCCCTGGCTTGGGTCTGAGCCCTCTTCCTCCGTCGAGGCTTCTCGGTGCCGCAGGGGAAGGGAGCTGCGCTGCGGCCGGGCCGGCTCCGGGCAGTGGGCCTGGCTGGCTTCCTGGCTCCTTTCGGAGCTCTTAGCTCCTCACCCTCCAGGGCACAGGAGGCCATGCCTGGTCCCTTCCTCTGTATGCGCAGGGCAGCGTGGACATTTGGGGCAGATAATCGGGATTCACTTCTAACTTTTTTAAAAAATCATTCTGTGTCTACCTTTGGGGATATCCGAGTAGCAGATGAGTTCAGTGAGTGAGTTTCTTTTCCCCCAGTGAATGGCGATTGTTTCCAGATGCCTGGTTTTCCTGACGGCACTGGGTACCATCGTGGGGGGATTGTGCACACTGCCGTGGGGGGCAGGGGCTGTTGAGAGCAAAGCCACTGATGGGCCAGCCCTGGATTCTCCCTGGAGAAGTCAGGGCCGGATGTTTCAGGTTGCTGGACCAAACTGTGGTCTCTATAAATTCTCCTTCCTGTTCAGCTTTGCACACATTTCTCTTGGAAAGGGGAAGCCGAGGCTCTCTCGTGCACCCCAGAGACACGGTGATGAATGCTTCCCCTCTCTGATGGGCTGGACTTGGGAACTCACCTCCTGCCAGGCAGAAGTAGGGCACGGCCAGGGCTGGAGGTGGAGCCCAGCTCTGTCTCAGACCCTTGCTCCAACCCTCCGTCCCTTGTGTCTGAATCAGCCCTTCCTTGCCCCAGCCCTGCGAATTCTCTCTCTTCACACCATCTCATTCCGGAGGCAGATTCCAGGATGGATTCACTCTCTCATTCCCAGTCTGTTATCTATGTAACTTGGAAGGGAAGGGAGCAAGAGAGCAGAGGAAGAGGGAAAGAAAATGCACAGGAGAAAAGATGTGTAGATTTTACTTAAGTGTTAGCAGCACACCCTCATGAATAGCATCTTGTACAGTGACACTGGTGTGGGGTGAAGTTCCTGTGCCTCATAGGTCTACAGAGGAACACATGTCAGGGCTTCTTGGTCTTTCTGGTGAGGTGACCTGTGCCTCAAAAAACCAACCCATGACCCGGAAGTGAAAGCATTTTGAGGGTGTAATGAACATGTTCTCTGTTAGTCTGCTCCTCACTCTTCCTGGCAGCAGAGTGGGTTTCTACTTCCTGCTAAGCCAAAAGAGCTCGTGGCTATGGCCGGGTCCTCTGGCTGCCCAGCTCTCTGTGGACCCCTACTTTGGGCAGCACCACCCAAAAGGCTTGTGTCCTGAATAGGATAAAAGAAAGGGAGTCTTGTTTCACTGATGCTGAGGCCTCCATTCTCCCGGAGAGTCCAGAAAAATGAGCACCCACCTCAGAGTCCGTTACAGCCACTGTCAGCAGCTTGGTTACTTGGGGTGAGCCCGTTCCTGGGAATGTTAGGGGTAATAAAAGCAGTTTCTTTTCATAGGACATTGCCATGGAGCTCTTTTTCCAAAATGGATATTCCAAGTTTCTTGTCTTCTACAACAGTGACCGGAGCAAAGCCTTCAAAAGGTAAAGGACCGAAAATCTCCCTTTGTGGGCAGCAGAGCCTGAACCCAGAGCACAAACGTAGTTCGCTCAGCTCTGTTCTCAGGAAAAGTGTTCTCAACTCTCCCCTAGCAAACAGGACTTGGGTTAGGCACAGCAAAGAGCTTCCCGACCCACAGTGCAGGTGAATCCTGGAGCGGTCACAGACAGAAGAGAGAGAAGCCCCTTCCCCGCGTTCCATCGCCACAGGCTGAGTAGTTCTGGACAGCAGCGATGGAAAGAGGAAATTCCTGCACATACAACCTCTTCCAGAAACTGTCTGTTGAATGAGCCTTCTAGAATGTTCTGAAGATATTTCCAATTTGCCAAGTACTTTTTTTTTTTTGCTTCTTTTATTTTTCATCCCAATTGCCAATTTTAGTGGCTCTATTTTGCTATTTCATTGGAAACAATTCAAAACAACTGATTTTCCACTGTGCCTGGAACATCTTTCTTCTTAAAAAGAGGCTGATCTTTCATTCAGTTCAACTCCTCCTTTCTGCCAGTGAGTTGCTTAACCCTTATCTAAATTTGCAGCACTCAAGATTATTTATTTTTATTATTATTAAAGGTATAGATAGATAGATAGATTCACCGAGAATCTGGAAAGCCAGAGAGGAAGAGTCCTGGCCAGAGCTGACCACTTGGATGCTGGGGTAACAGACATAGTTATGTTTTGCTCTACTCTGGGCCAGACATTTAGGGGAAAGGTTTGACTCGCATCTCCTGGGAGTCTTATTTTGTGCTCAGAGCTTCTAGCAAGGAAATGACCAGAGTGCAGAGAAGCTACTCCCATGTCAGTAGCAGTGGGGCGTCTACTGGCCCTAGCCCACCTTCTTAGACTCGGTGAGCCCTTTGATGAGACTCCTCCAAGGCTGCTGTTAGGTTCTGCCTAAAGTGGGCTGTGCGATCCATTTCAATCGAAATGGAATAGCGGACTTGGAATGCTGACCTCAGTTCATTTCCCTCTCTGGTTCGTGGGTATAAAACACAAGTTTTTCACAGCTAATCTAAAAGTCTTACACATCCATAATTGCTGGTCAGTGCCCTATTACTATGACAAAACAGTTGAGATAATCAGCTTATAATGAGATTTATTTGGGCTCACAATGTTGAGGGTTCCTGCCCCTGATCAATCTCTTGTGTCCATTGGTTTGGACCTGTGGCGAGGGGGCTCGTCATGGTGGCAGGAGGTGCCAACAAGAGGTGAGGAAGGGAAAGACAGCAAGAAGAGGCTGGGGTTCCACAGTCCCCTTCGAGGGCACACCCCCAAAGATACAGGGACTGCCCCTTGTAGGACCCGCCTCTCAACACTTCCACCCCTTTCAATAGCGCCAGCCCAGGGACCAAACCTTTAACACATGGGCCTCTGAGGGACATTTCAGATTAAATAATAGCCCATAGTTCAGGTCATGCATGCAGCCTATTATAAACTCCATAGCCCTGAGCAACTCTGCTACAAGAGCCTTAAATCACGATGGCATTTGTCCCAGGGTGACACACAGGAATAGATAGGAGTGGTTGTCAAAACTGACCTTGGAAATTTCAAGTATCTGGGCCACAGCAGGTTCCTCAAAGGCACTGCCTTAGCGACAGTTGTTTTATTGTGGTCATTGCTGCTACTGAAGTTGGTGACACCACTAGGTGCCAAGGGGGTCCCCAGGGGCACACTGAACCTGGCATCTGTGGCCTCATGGCACGATGGACCAGAATGGAACCAGATGGACCAACTTTTGCCTAGCTCTGGAGATTCTCTACAGGTGGCAGGAGGAGGTGGGCTCTGCTGATAAAATTATTCCTTTCTTTTTGTTTAGCTTCTGCTCTTTCCAGCCCAGCTTGAAAGGGAAAGGCACGTCTGAGGACGCCCTCAGTCTCAGGTAACATGGGGTCTCTGGCTCACAGGGACTTGTGCTGTGTTACTTTAATTACCCTCCTTTGCCTGGTCCCACCCTGGAGCCATGCGAAGAGCATGCTTGTGATTTTCCATGGTCTGTCCATTTCCGTCTCCCACGCCCTTGAAGGTACTCCTGAAATCCCGTCACACCTCTGTGAATGGCTCTGAAGCCCCGGAAGCCCTGTGGCTTTCTTAGACCCGGGTGGCAAATGGGCCTGCCTGTGATGGCAAGCTGGCTGCCCACTGAGATGCCAACCTCAGCACAGCCTTGGGGCCAGGTCCTCAGACATGGATGTCCGGGGGTCTGTCTCAAGTCTGTCCGTCCCATAAACGAGAGTTTCCGAGTGTTCAGAGCAAATTAATCGAGGTTATGCATCCCTAGTCAGAAAATCTGAAGTGTTCCAAAATCTGAAAGTTTTTCAGTGTAATTACCATATGATGCTACAAAGTGGACAGTTGCACATGCGCCCTTGTGTGATAGGTTGCAGTTAAAAGGCCAACACATGGAGAAAACCTCATCGAACCCTCTCAGGCTTCGTGTAAGGTATAGAGAAATGACCCTGAACTTAGCCACACGGCTCTCATTGGTAGCCTTCGGCAGACCAGTGGATATTTTGGTTAGACTTGGGTCCTATCCCCAAGATATCTCGATCTCTTTAATATAGGCAAATATCCAACAATGTAAAGTAATCTGAAATCTGAATCATTTCTGGCTCTAAGATTTTGCATAAGGGCTGCTCAGTCTGCATGAGGTGGTGGAACATGAGACGGTGATTCGTGACTTTGACCTGGGCATTTTTCCATGGAGTCAAATGCCTCCTGCTGCTCCCTAGGTCCTGCTTCACACGCATCCTGTTTTCAGCAGGCCAACTCTAGATCAGCAGGTGTCTTTATTTTAGTTAGGGATGAGAATAGGAAGAAGGGGGTCACTGGTTTCCACCAAGAGTGTGTGGGGACAGTGGGTGGGCCTAGGAATGATATCCACAATGATTGTCATGAGGATGGGCTGGGTACCCCCAACTCATTCAGAATTATGTGTTGACAGTTTGTGATATGCAATGTCTGGTGCTTAACAAAGCAACAAGAAAAATAGAGGTGGCATTGTGACCTTAGATGGGGTTCTTAGGGACACTCACATCAAGGGAACAGTGTTTGACTTGCAACTTGACCAACATGGGGGGTCCATTTTCACGTGGATTCTGGAAAAAGTATTTCCTGTGGAGCAAAGAGCAGGGGCTGAAGGGTAGGGGTTGGTTGGTGTGGCTAAGGCTGGAGCAGTTGGGGTACAGGAAGCAAGGTGGGGTGGGGTAGCAGGGACAAGTTTGTGCCATCCTTGGGGGCTCAGTAATGGCTCTGCCTCACCATGAGTGAATGGGAAACTTTGAAGGGCTCTGAGCTGAGGAATCATGTGACCTGACTTTTATCTGAAAAGAATCACTTTGACTGCCTTGCCAGCAATAGACTAGTTGGACATGGTGGTGCATACCTGTAATCATAGCACTTTGAAGTCTAAGACAGAAGGATTGCTGTGAGCTTGAGGCCAGTGTGGGCTATAGAGAGACCTTGGCTTGGAAAAACCCAACATAACCTTTGTAGAAGGCAGACTTTTGGAGAAATGGCCGCGAAACTGGCTAGGAGATCAAGATAAGCTGTGTGCATGTGCGTTTCTCAAAATGAGCATAGCTTTTCTGCATTACAAACATGCACGCATAAACAAAGTGAAGAGATCATAGCAGTTCGAGAGCAGAAGCCAGAGACTGATTCGGAGCCATTGTGGTGGTCCAGGTGACAAATGATGGAGGCTTCCATCAGGGAGTTAGCAGCAAAGATGCTGTTGACGGTCAGGGGCTGAACGTGTTTTGAAGTCACATCTGATGGACTTTGATGGCCAGAGCGTGAGAGAGAGAGAGAGAGAGAGAGAGAGAGAGAGAGAGAGAGGACTTGAGGATAGGAGCATGGGATTCAACCTTGAGCAGCTGGAAAATGAAATGGGGTGGGCATGGTTTGGACATGTGACTCTGGGGCGTGCATCACACGTCCAGGTGGGGCTGGGTGTGTGACCGTGGAGTGCAAGGAGAATCCAGGAAGATGTCAATTTGGAAGAGTGCTTAAAGCCATGATAGTGGACAGGGGCAGTGTGTCCATGGAAAAGAGGTCACGGACTGTGCTCATACCAACGCAGAGTGGGCAGTGCGTGGGGAAGAGACAGATGGGCAGGTGTGTCAGATGCCCCGGGAGCCAGGCTTCAAGGTGGGAGTGGCCAGGTATGGGTAGGCCTGTGCGGAGAAGAGCGGGGGCCGGACCATTGAACTTGGCAGCCTGGGAGTCACAGATGACCTTCGGCAGGCCTGTCACAGGGACTGCCAGCAGGTATTAACCCTTTTGCCGGCAAGGGCAGGCCAGAGCCCCTGCAGAGGCCTGGGCTGCCAGGGTCCCCGATCATGCAGTGGCTGTTTCCCGGGTGCAGCTCGGTTGTTCAGCAGCCCTACGTGCGCACACATGGGCTGGCTGCAGCCTGGGGACCTCGTGTCCTTCTGTGACAGCCTGGCCGTCTGTCCCGCTGTGGGCTCCTCAGTGCTGCTTTAGTGCAGGAGGTGGGTCGGTTCCTCATACTAAGTGGGATGGAGAGGGATTCGTCCCCGTGCATACCTGGGGGCCTGCGCCGTCCTGCTGCAGGCTTGGCAGGGTCTCTGGGCTCAGGGAGTCCTCAGGCAGCCAGGTTCTGCTTCTTGAGTGAAGCTGTCCTTTGGACTCCCCCTGCTCCCCTGTGCCCAGCAGTTCCCAGCTGGCAGTCACTTGAGAACTCAGCCACCTACTGCTCATGCTCTAGCCCAGTGATTTTGGGGGGAAAAAATTCCCCACTTAATTTCCTCTTCTTAAATTAGGTTACATGCACATCCCAGTACCAGTCAAATGGCTTCCATGGCCAGACCAGGGTGACCTGCTCACCCAGGTGCTGGGGTGAGGTCAGCTCACCCCAGATCATAGACCAAATCCAGAGCACAGTGCTTCCCAGGAGAACCAAAGCGCTGATGTCATGAAGTGAACACGGAGGCGCCTGAATAGCCAGAGGGCTGTCTACTGCCCCATGCAGTGGGCGATCCCAAGGACCATGGCTCCCATCAGCTGTGACACAGACTACTTAGCTCACTGCCACCCTCTTGGAGATATATCGTGTCACATGGCACAGTGACCCCCGAGCTGTCCCTGGCTGTGAGCAGCAGTCTGTCCATTTCTATTATGGCAGTGTCACAGGGTCCTTTCCCCTCCACACACCCTTCGTCCACACCATGGCCACTGAGTTGGGTCCCTCCAGAGATGACTGCTAGGTGGGAGGGGCAGAGCTCTGTGGAGATGAACCAGCTGCTTGAGAGCCATTCCTCTCATCCGCAGGTGGATGGCGAGGTCGTGCTGGGGCCCGCGTGTATTGAATGACTGCTTTCATTTCTGCTGGGGCTGGTTCTTATAGCATGGCCATTGGCACCCACTGGAGAGGGATCTGCCAGGTCGTTCTGTGTCCTGCCTAGCACAGTTCCTGCACAGCACAAAGAATGGGATGGGAACCTTGGAGAAAGCTCCTGAGTCCAGTGGGAACAAGGTGCGGTGCACCCAAGTTTAGAGCAAAACTCACTTTTGGACATCAAGTTCTACAGTTGAGGGTTTTCAGTTTTTTATTTCCTCCATGGATTATCTCTGAAAACCAATGAAAGGCAAGGGATTTAGAAGCATGGCCCTAGAAGCTACGAAGTTCCCATAAGGAGATGATCTTTTGGATCAGTGCCCATCAGAGCCATGCACCACACTTAGCAGTGTGGAGCCTTAAAATTGAGCACCCTGTCTTAGTTATTTTCTCACCACTGGAGCACAATACCCAATACTCACAGATTAAAGAAGGAAAGGTTTATTTGGCTCCCAGTTTGCAGATGATTGAATGCATGGTCTGCTGGCTCCAAGGTAGGGTGTCGCGGCAGAGGGGCGTGGCAGAGAAACAGCTCGTGGCATGGTGCCAGGAAGCACAAAGCGATCAAGGGAAGACCGGGGAAGAGATAAACCCTTGCAAGTCATGCACCTCGTGAGCCACCTTCTCCACCCAGGCGTCACCTCCCAGCATCATATTTAGCTCTAAACTCACCAGTGGACTAATCCACCCATGAGTATTATGCTCCCATGATCCCATGATCGCCTCCCAGAATACCCACCTATGAATGCATGAGGCTTTGGGAGGCATCTAGGTAGAAACCATAATGCACTCTTTGCCCCCCTTCCCTCTGTCAATCACACTCCCCAGAGTTAATGTTGACTCGGAGGCTAAAAATCTGTGACAAAAGTGGTCATTGTGATAGATGGCTCTTCACCAGCACAGTGGGAAAATTATGGTCCTTGGGTTCTTGGTGACATGCAGCTCCGAGAGGGCAGTGGTGCAGACAGCAGGATTGCTACCTGGGTGTGGAGCAGAACTTCTAGGACTGGACTTAGTCTGGCTACAAGCTAAAAATTCTGAGCATGGCAGCTACACACAGGATTTAGGAGCTTTTAACACAGTGGGCATGGGCGTCGGAGCGGGTGATGCTGCCCGCGTCCAGCTCAGGGCTGGGTGTGGCCCCTCTTGTGTTGCTTTTTGCCTTCCTGCTGCACTTGGCTCATCTTGTCCCAGTCGTACCCTCAGTCACGTCCTTGGACCTCTAAGCAGGCAAGAGCCTGGCTCAGCCCTGCTCTCTGAAGCCAGCATGCCCATTTTCCCTGCTAGTTCCACCCACCAGGTGGCTCCACGGCCTCTGCACTCCCCAACACCTTGGCGAGGGCCAGAGGCTGGGGAAGAGGCACACATCTATTGGGTCAGGGCCCCACCCAACTGCTGCCTGTGCCCAGCCACTTACATAAAGCCAGGACATGGGCATAAAAGCCATGCATTTTCTTTTTCTTTTGGCAGCCTTCTCAGTCACCTTCCGGGGTGGGATCAACAGTGGGTAATTTTAGATTAGTCTGGTGGGCTGTGGGAAAGATGCTCTTTCTTCTGAGATGCTGAAATATTGTCAGGGTGTTGACTGTGCTAGGTTCTTGGTATCCCAGTGAAGCACTGAGCAGGATACACAAAAGTAGAAGCGAAAGCATTGATTTATTATCCAGGATGCACTCTGCAGGGTGGGAGTGGACCAGGGAGAAGAGCTCACAGCCAGCTTTCAGAGCCTCTATCTGGTTTCTACAGGGAGATATTTGTTCCTTGGGCTGGAGACGCAGTTCACCCCAGTGAGGGACAAGTGCCCTCCTTCTGACTGGAAGGGGGAGTTTTTCCCTGCAGGAATCTTTGAGGAACTGGCATGGTGCCTGAAGCCCACTGAGAGTGGGGGGACCCAATATCAATGAGATTATAATAGCAATGGAGTTGGGGGTTGCTTTGGTCGTTTGGATATTTGATAGTGCGTGTGTCCCCAGGCATGGCTTCATTGTCAGAGGTGGGGGCCCTGTGTGGTTTCTAGAGGCCTCACCTTGATCCCCAACCCACCCAGGAGACCCCAGTGCATACAATCTCTTGTCTTTCCTGGCTGGACCCCGCCATCAGGACAGGCACACCGTGGCTCTCGGAGAACTGCCTTCCTTTTTCCTCCTCTTTCCAGGCATTTATCCTGCCCACCTCCTGCCTCATTACCTCTGGGGCGGTAGAGGGACTGTGGCCCTGGGTGAACTTCGTGTGTTCGAGTCTCACTCTAACCTGTTGTGACTCACAAATTAGCACTGGAGAGAAGTGCCAGGATGTGTTTATTATCACAGTAGGAGGAAAGCCGGATTTTTACATTTTTATTTTAAATTAACTATAGGTTCCCAGGAAACTGTACAGTGGAGAAGCCCCTGCAGGTGCCACAGGCTCGCGTTGTTTACCATCCCATCTCAAAACCAGGCCATTCACACTGCTACGTGGGTTGCGTGGACCTTTGTCATTTTATCACATGTGTAGATTCCTGTAACACCACCACCACCACCACCACAAGGCAGCACACATAGCGAGAATCTCACGCGCTGCCCTTTATGATCATGCCTACCTCTGCCACTCCCAGCTGTCCTTAGCTCCCGGCAGCCACTCCTCCACCTCCCATCTCTATCACGCTCTCATTTAAAGGACATTCTATAAGTAGAACCACAGAGGAAGTGATCTTTGGAGCTTGGCTGTTTTAAACTTAGAACGATCCCACTGAGCTCTTTTCGAATTGTTGAAGGTGTAAGCAGCACGCTCCTTTTTCATGACCAGGTAGTATTACACAGTATGAATATACCAGAATTTGTTCAACCAGCTATGCACTGAAGGACATTTGATTGTTTCCACTTTGGCACATAAATTTGACCATTTACATTTAATGTGAATATTGAAACATTAGGACGTAAGTCTGACAGTTTTTTGTATGTTTTCTTTCCCTGTTCATCTCTCTATTTTCTTTTTTCTGCCTTCCAGTGCATAACTGAAAGATGCGTTAAAATTCTACTTTGATTTATCTGCAGTGTGTCTGTATGTTTCTCTGTATACATGTTTTATACAAATTTGAGCTGCTTGCAGCATTGCGTTACACATATGTAACTTATCGTTGGCTACTGGTCAGGCTGAGATTGTACCAGCATTGAATGCAGTGTGGAGACTGTAAGACTTTGAAGTCTGAATGTCTTCTTTTACGTTTGCCATGGTCGCTAATGTATGTCTATCATTTCCTTAACTGTTTCCTCTGTATACACTTAAAACAACACAGGACATGTTTTCCAGGTTCATTTGCACACACAGGGAGCCCACAGCAAGGAGGCCACAGTGAGCTTGGGAGCCCAGCCAGGGGCGCAGGCAGCGCGGAGAGCCTGGCTTTCAGGGTGGGCCCTGCCCTTGTCTTCTCCTAACCCGCTTCTCCTCTTCAGAGCCGTGTGCTCCTGTCAGCTGAGTAGTCTTCGTGTTTTGCCATAAGCTACTCTAGGAGGATGTGGAGCGCAACCTGGGGATGGAGACACAAGAAGCTGAGGCAGTTGTTCCTGGCCACAGGCATAACACAGATCACCCCAGGGTCACACGGGGTCACTGGGTCACACCCGGCTTTCAGAATCAGAGATGAGTGGTTTGGTGTGTGTGGCGTTTTTGTTTTACTGGAGGCAGCAGAACCCGCATATGGCTTTGCTATCCAACACTTTTAGACTTTCTACGGTTTCCAGGAAGTAAAGGTGACTGGTATTTAGAGCATGAAGGAACATCAACATCAAGCCATTCGCTGACAGGAAAGGAAATAAAACACAGATGCCTGCTAACAGGTCTGCACCTCCCGTCTCTGCACCCCTCACCCGCGGTGCCAGCCCTTCCTAGCTAAAATGATGTCTCGCTTGAGTAAGTTTAGTGGCAAATCAAAGCCACTGCCTGGTAAGGAAAGTGCTTGAATCGCTTCCTGAGGCACAGTGATAAGAGCCAAAGGACTCCAGAGCCAGACCCTACACGGCATGGAGCATGCTTATGGGCAGAGGTGGGAGCCGGGGGACCGCCAGGTCTGCAACTACAGTGCTTTTCTTCCTGCTTCCCCTTTGCTCATCTCTCTGGGGACCTGAGATAGGGACACTGATTCTCCAGCAAAAGCATCTTCAGACAGAGCAATGGGAATTAACAGCGTCTAGATGAGTCCCTGCCACTCTGCCCAGGAACTCTCTGCCATGACCTGCCCAGGGACCATGGGCCTTTTGGCTTAGAGGGAAAGGGATGGAGGGAACAACTTAGATCGCTCACCGGCAGGTCCAGGACCCAGCATACTAGCAGCTTCCGAAGCCAAGGTGGTGGCACTCATCACGCATGTCTTGGTCATGACCACCCTTCGTTTCCAGAAGGCTCTGGCCAACCAGACACGCAGTGAGGAGGACCATACAAGGGATGACACTCAGTGCACCCGAGGACACAAGGCGATGGGCTCCCTAATCCACCACCCGTGGACATGCGCTTCCGTAAGCTACTCGACGGCGTACGTCAAAAATTACTTTTGAAACAAACATAGCTTTTAACACAATATTCCCGGGGATGCAGCTGTGCCAGAGGAATTACCTGAAACATTTAAGAATGTTTTAGTCATCCCAGCTCTCACTGCAAAACTATTTCCATTAGTGAAAAGTTGGAGACCAACCTAAATGCCCAACGTGACTTCGAGTTATGCGTATCCAAAAGAGTAACTGTCTAGCAGACACTGTAAATTATGGATGTGGAGACCATGCGCTCACTTGGGTTTCAAGTCAGGAGAGAGAGGGCGTGAATGCTGGTAATTTTAACTATGTGTAAACACACAAGCAGAAAGATAACTCGTAAGGCAACCTGCCAGGGTCACGGGTAGCTCGCACTGCAGATGGGTGCGCGCTCTCATCGACCACAGGCAAAGCTAGGTTGTGGTTTCGTTGCTTTCCTAATGGAAGGCATTTAATAAAGGGAAGAAACTAAAATGGGAACTTTGAATCTAGCTCCTCTGGGAGTTTGGAAGTATGAAGGCGTTGTCACAGCTGAGCTGTACAAAGGACAATGAGCGGAATGGGCTGGAGCGGTGAAGCACCTGTCTGCCGTGGTTCACATGTGCAGAAAGATGCGTATCCTCCAAACGGAGGGTGCCTGCTGCGCCCCGCCAGGACCACTGCGGCAACGCCTTCCCCAGAAAAGCCTTCCTTGTGCCTCTTATTTAGTTCTCTTAGCTGGCAGCGAGAGGTGTAGGGTGAGGCCACCAAAGGGTCACAGCTATTGTGAGGCTCATCTCTGCCACTGTCATTTCTGTCCAAAGATCTGTGTGGCTCATGGCCTGCCCGAGGTAGTGTCTTAGCCTTGTGAGGCACCGAGATCTTGCCCTGGGACAGATCGCCGTCCTCTGCGTGCAAGCTCTCTGGGTTGCCTGCTTTAGTTCACAGCAACCCTGGGGTTGGGCATGAGCCCCACCTCACAGCTGAGCTTGGACAGGATTCCCCACAGGGATAGCAGGAGAAGCAGAACTGCTAAGGCCCTACATCTGCCCACTTCCAGAATCTCCAGCCTTCTCCGTGCCAGGCCAGTACTGCACGACTCAGGTGCCCAGCAGTAGCTTGTAGTTATGCACTGCCATAGGAAGAGCTGTCTGCAAATGTTTTAAATGTGGCTCTGAAGATCAAGGTTTTGGTCTTCTAAGTTCCTCAGACAAGAAGTTCTGCCCATCTTTTTCCAATGGCCTCTCCTCCAGCTTGTGAAAGGCAGGCCAAGCTCGTCCCACTGGACAAGGGTCCTGCGCCTCGCACAGAGCTAGTGAGCTATTTCCTTGCTGAGTGCACTAAGCCGCACAGGCCCTCACTCCTTCCTTTCTTCCCTCAGGTTCTGGAAAGGCAGGGGGTGGAATAAGCCCATTCATTCACAGCTCATGGGAGCCTACAGGTTTTGGATAGAAAGCTCTTGGAACAAACTATGTAGAGAGAAGAAGATAGGACAAGATGCTACCTGTAATCTTTAAAAACCTGTTCATCTCCATGGCCTCATATCATGCTTTGATCTGTGACCAGTGCCTAACCCACACTTTGGGATTGCTGACCTTGGGCCCAGATCCAAGAATTTCCTGTGGGACACAGTCCACACTTGGAGTGGGTGGTGGGTCCTGAAATGCTGGAGAGAGTTGGCAACATTGTCACCTGGGCCCCAGGCTGTAGGGTAGAGAGCTCAGGGGCAGAAGTGACCTGGACGGATGGATGGATGGATGGATGGATGGATGGAAGCATGAGCAGATGGGAGGATAGATGGGTGGAAGTGTGGGTGGATGGTGGCCCTTTCCTGACTCGCTTCACCTATCCGCGTGGGTGTAGGTACAGAACAGGAAGAATTGTGCAGAGTAGCA
Source organism: Dasyprocta punctata (assembly GCA_004363535.1). NCBI lineage: Eukaryota > Metazoa > Chordata > Mammalia > Rodentia > Dasyproctidae > Dasyprocta > Dasyprocta punctata. The sequence continues at coordinate 2,795 of RJWM01016163.1, read as the reverse complement.
GAGGAACCCGAAGCCCTCCAGTCAACACAGTCACAAGCCGAGGAGGTGGGAAAGGTGTTTTATGGGCCGGGTGGCAGGGCTGTTGCTGTGACAGGGCACCCTCACTTTTCTGGTCGCAGTCCCCTGCCCCTGCTCTCCCTTCTTTCCCCTCCTGCCTCAGGATCAGGGTCCCAGGTCACCTCCACTCTTCCTGGGATTCCTTGGCCATGGAGTTAGGGGCGATCAAAGTGGAAAACAGGGCCTTTCTTGGTGTCGCTGTGGCTGTGCTCTTGATTCGGTTCAGCTTCTCCCGGGCCAGTTGGCATTTCCTCAGGCAAGTCCCACACAGGTCCTTGTCCTCCACCAGATGGAGGTTCTCCAGCCTTTTGATGGAGTCCACAAAGGTGTCCGCCTCCTCCCCTTTTGGGAAGGGATTTCGCTTCGTGTTGAGCTTCTTCAGCTTGGGGAGCTGCGCGATGCTCGTGGGGATGGAGTTGAGCAGGTTGTCGTGGAGCCCCACCTCATGCAGCTCCTTCAGGGCCCCCAGTGTGGTGGGCACACTGTCCAGGTGGTTCAGGCCTAGGTTCACAGTACGGATGTTCTTGAGCTGGTTCAGCTCCACGGGCAGCCCGTTGGTCGTCAGGCGGTTGTTGCTAACGTTGAGGTAGAGCAGGGTGGTCATCTGGCCGAGGGACGTGGGCAGCTTGTCAATGTAATTACTGTGCAGGTCCAGCCACCGCAGGTTCTGGAACTTGGCGATGGAGTCGGGGATCTTCTTGATCATATTGCGGCTGAGATCCAGCTCATCCACATCACTGAGGCGCAGAATACACTTGGGGAAGGTGGTGATTCCCATCTTGCTCAGGTCCAGGCGTTTCTTCCCATCAAAGGTGATTTTGATGCAATTCTTGGCCACGTTGAGGGTGATCTTCTTGCCCTTGGGGCCCTTCCCTCCCTTGGCCATGTTCTTTTAGTGAGGGAGAAGGATGTCACTAGAATGCCTTTCTGATTGGATGGTGGCCAGTTTGAGGAAGAGGTCACGTGAAATTGCTGATAAGAAGTGAAAAATAAATCTCATTAGGAGAGGGCATGGGGTGCTGGACCAGCCCCCCTTAATCATGTGCTGTGCTCCTGATTGGTCTAGGAAGACAGACACAAGAGAGTAAAGAGGAATTGGGACATCATCACAGTCTGTCCAGGGAGTCCTTGATGAACTTGTGGCCCTTTAGGCCTCAGTTTCCCCAGATGCTAAGTGGGAGGTGCTGGCTTGGCCTGAGGATGCTTGAAGGCTCTCTAGCTTGCCACTTCCTGCCTTATGGCCACCTCCACTGTTCTGGGTGTGGACATGAGCCCCTGACTCCAGGGATGTGTGTGTGTGTGTGTGTAGGAGAGTGGTTTCTTGAACATCTGATCCACTACCCAGACCCGTAAATCTAGCATTCTTCAAGTGGTCCTGTGTCTGTCCCAGGAAGGGCTGCAGACAGATGTAACACAAGCGCACATCTGAGGGGTAAAGTGGCATGAAGAGGGATTTATTTTTAGTCCCTCACCCCCCCTTTGGACTTGGCTGTGGCTACTAGAACTGTAGAGCAACAGGAGCAGCACTGGGTACTGGGCTCAGGGTTTGCCTGTCCCGTATCCTCGTCCCTAGCATGGAAGAGCTGGGGTAGACATGGCAAAGCTTCCTGGGAGTGCCACCCTTCTTCCCATCCTCCTTCACACTGGAAATCTACCCTGCCAACTCCTCTGTGCCAGTGGGTATTGTGATGCATATGGTTGCCACCATAAGGGGGCGTAGCTTGCAGAGGGCAGTGGAAGGTTCTGGCTCAGCATGCTTGGCTTAGATGTCCAGTTCTGCTACTAACAATGTTCTTAAATTCTCAGTGCCTGAGTTTCCTCTCTGGTGAAAACAGCCCCCATGTGGAGCTTTGAGGGAAAGAGCTTGTTTGGGTTTTTTTGGGGGTTTTTTTGAGACAGGGTCTTGCTTTGTAATACAGATTGGTCTTGAACTCACTATGTAGCCCAGGCTGTCCTTAAACTAGCAACAATCATCCTGCCTCAGCCTCCCAAGTGCTGGGATTACAGGCATGCTCCACCATGCCCAGTTTAGACGGCACTTTAACAATGCCTGGCACACAGTAAAAGCTTGATGAATGTGAGCTATTAAATACTGTTACAGTGAACATTTCTCAGTGTTTTCACAATCTTCAGTAATCCAAGATACACAAAATTATCCCTGTGGTAGAGAGGAAGACCAAGGAAGCTCTCCCATGAGGAGAGCACACAATCTGTTCTGTGTGGTCTGCAGCCGTTTCCCTGCCTGAATCTTAGCGCCTCTTGCTTTCTGCTTTGCTCCTTTTGGATGGAGTTCCCCAAACCAGACAGTCCTGTTAGCTCTCAGCAGCACTAACACAAACCCTGTGAGCTGGCCCTGCTCTTTGGAAAGGGTGGAGTGCTGCTTTCAGGTGTGGTTGGCTGGTTAGCTGAGATAGCATGAGTACACCAGCAAGTGAGTTCCTCCATCCTTCAGAGTAACCAGGGAGGGACAGCCCTAGGAGGGAAAAAGCAGCTTAAAGACAGCCTGGGTTCAGGGGCAGCTCAGGTGGAGTGAGGAGTGAGGACTCTGCTCCACCTTTCCTTCCAAAGTGTTGGTAGAGAAGCATGCAAAGGGCTCTGCAGATAACGACAGTTGGGGAAACTGGGGCAGATTCTACCTAAGTAAACCTGTGGCTGCAGGTTTCCTACATCATCCTTTCCTCTGCCCAGCAGGGAAGGGGGGCTTCTAGGGTCAGAAAAAGTAAAGGAAGTCTGACTTT
>RJWM01016162.1:23211-46189 GCA_004363535.1 Dasyprocta punctata | reverse complement strand
TTACGAATAAAAGGTGTGAGTGAAAAGGCAGGGGTCAATACAAATCAAATTAAAAGCATATTTACAGAAATAATTACAGAAAATTTTCCAAGTATGGGAACAGGAAGAGACTTTCAGATAACTGAAGCATATAGAACTTCAGCTAAACTTGACCATAATAGGCCTACACCCAGACATATAATAATCAAGATTCCAGAAATTCAACACAAAAACAAAATATTAAAAGCTATTAGAGAAAAGGGACAGATTACCTACAAAGGAAGGCCCATCAGAATCACGACAGACTTTCCCACACAAGTCATCAGGTCAAGAAGAGCCTGGAGTGAATTATTTCAAGCCCTGAAGGAAAATAACTTTCAACCCAGACTGATGTACCCTGCAAAATTATCTTTTAAAATCAACAGAGAAACAAGATACTTCCATGACAAAGAACAACTAAAAGAATTTATGACAACGGAGCCAACTCTACAGAGAATACTGAAGGACATTCTAGAGAGAGATAAATAAGTCCACTGCTCCAGAAACAGCGACAGAGAGATACCACCTAGCAGGGCAGACAAATGAATAATCCATCAATGGGAGTTAAGTCCAGTATTGTTTTCAATGAGCTGTTTAGTTTAATCCTATTCTACCTCGACCGGCCTAATTTTTTTCATACATGATGACAAAGACAGCTATCTTAAAGATAACAAAATTTATGAGGGTAACCTTCAATGATATGTGATCACCTAGCTTCAAAACCAGGTATTACTTTCACTGTTCTGTTCTGAGGGATTTTAACTTATCTTGGTGTGTTTGTGTTACAGCAGATGATATAGGCAACTGCCTTGAAGCTAATATGAGGCATTATAGAAATCAACGTTGCATTACCATGTATTGCCTCCATTACTTTATTTGTTATTTGTCTTATTCAATATTATTTCCTTCCACTATACTTGGCCAATTGGTAAGGGCATTTAGTTTGAAGACAATAAGAGGTATTACAAGGGGAACCGAGGAAGGAAGCTATGGCAAAAAGACATAGTTTTATATGAGGGTATTCATAAGATCGTTTAAAAGTCAATACTACTAAATGCATTAACTGGTGAGAGAGAACAGTTGATATTCATATGATCAGATCAATCCTACATGTCTTTATCTGTCCATCCAAACAGCCCCCTTAATGGTAATATACAATGTTGCAACCACTGTAAAATTCCAACCATCTAAATTCCTAAACCTATAATTTTACAGTATAGGATATGTTGCTGTTGTTAGTTGAATCCGTTAGTGTTTTTGTTTCTCTTAAGTATGACCATTCTTTTATCCTTTATAGGCTTCACTCTGAACTATTTAGCTTGATTATATTAGACCTGATATTATGGGTAGTTATTTCAATGATAACAAGAGGTACTCTAAGGGGAAAGGAAGAAAGGAAGGGAAAAAGAAAAAGACATAAATTTATAAATATGCATAAATATGACAGCTAAAAAAACCTGTATTGCTGGGTACATTAGCTATTGAAAAAAAATTAATATTCCTGAATTGATAAACCTTGCACATCTATGTCTATCAATATGATCAACCCCTATGAAGGTAACGATATGTAATATTGTAACTACTGTCAAACTTCAACCACCTCAGAGTGTAAACCTACAGTGTAATTGTATCAGATCTGTCGTTGTTGTTGTTTGTCTTTCATGCTTTTTGTTTCTATCTTCTGTGTCTATTTTCTTTTAAATAAAATTAAAAAAAATTAAAAGCCTTCTGCATAGCAAAGGAAACCACCTATAAATTGAAGATGCAACCTACAAAATGGAAAAATCTTTGCCCACTGCTCCTCTGACAAAGGAATAATAAGCAGAACATATAATGAACTAGATCCCCAAATTTAGAGACTCACTCAAAATATAGGCATGTAAAACAAGAGAACACATCTCAGATGAAGAAACAAAAATGGACAACAAAAAATGAAATATGTTTAACACTGCTGGCTATTGGACAATTGCAAATTAAAACAGCATGAGATTCCATCACATTCCAGAAAAAATGACTATCATGAAGAAATCAATCAGTGAGAAATGCTGTAGGAAGAAAGCAACCAGTTTTCAATGTGGGTGGGAGTGTAAACTAATGCAACCACTATGCAAATCAGCATGGAGAGTCCTCAAGAAACTGAAAAATAGATATTCTGTTTGATCCAGGTATTCCTTTTCCAGATATTTTTCCAAGAGTTAAAGACATCATACCACAGTGATGTATGCATATCCATGTTTATAGCATCACAACTAATAATAGCTAAATCTTGGAAACACCCAATATGTATGCTGACAGATGAATGGATAAAGAAAATATAGTATTTGTACAGAAGGTTAGACATGATTATTTCCAGGAAAATAGATGCCAATTAGATCATATTAAGGGTAGTAACTCAGACTCAATAGATTTTTTTAAGAGAATAAAACCAAACAGAATAAAACAGAATAAAGTCAATCAAAACAAAGTAATGAAAGCAATGCAGGTCTTCAAAACAAGATGATAGGAAATCAAAAGTGGCTACCATAATGCCTCTTGTTATCTTCAAAGTAGCTTCCCATACCATCAGATGTAATAAAATCAAACAAAATTGAATAGATTAAAACCAATCAAAACCAAACAACGAAAGTGACACAGAACTACAAAACAAGTTAATAGGAAATCAGTGATGACTACAATATTATATTTTGTTACCATCAAAATAGCTGCCCATAACATCAGACATAATAGAATAATAAAAAAAAAACACAATAAAACCAAACAAAATAAAACAATGAAAGTGATACAGGATTTTAAAACAAGATAATAGAAAATCAACAATGATGTCCACCTTCCCATTTTGGACATTTCCTCACCTCTCATTTTCACAATATTTAATGTACATTTCAGATCCCACTAACTCCTTCAGTTTTTTTCTATTAGGGAGACAACACAATGTTCACTCATGTGAGCCTAAACCATGTTACCCATGAGTATGATCTCAAGTTGCATCCATTTACCCACAAGAGCCTCAAGATAATCCCTTTTATAGCTGCTTAGCTTTCCATTGTATAAAAAAATCATATCTTTCTTATCTATTTTGCAGTTGATGGGCAAGTTACCCCTCCTTTTTTCTGGGTCCTCATTGCATAGAATATTGTCTTCTCTGACCTTCAGTCCATGAATTTTCTTTAGAGTAAAATGTGTGTCTTGTTTACAGCATATTGATGGATCCTTTCTCCTGATCCACCCTTTCCTTGTTTCTTTTTATTGGTGAATTGAGGCCATCTACATTAATGGTTATGACTGACATGCTTTGGCTTATCTCTGCCATGCTATCCTCCTGCCATTCGCTCCCCGACTTCTCCTTCCATTAAATTGTTTGCCTTGTTCAGCAATCTCCCGCTGCTGCTGTTCCTGGAACCATGTTAATCTTTATTTCTCTCTGGAATATCCTTCAGCACTCATTATAGGGTTGGTTTGGTGGTCATGAAGTTCTTCAGTTGTTCTTTATCGTGGAAGTATCTTATTTCTCAATTAATTTTGCAAGATAGTTTTGCAGGGTGCATCCATCTGGGTTGGAAGTTGTTTTCTTTCAGGACTTGATACACTTCATTCCAAGTTCTTCTTGACTTGATGGTTTGTGTTGAGAAGTCTGCCATGATTTTGATGGTTTTTTGTTTATAAGTGATCTGTTTCTTTTCTCTAATAACCTTTAATATTCTGTTCTTGTGCTGAGTTTCTGGGATCTTGATTATTATATGTCTGGGTGTAAATTTGTTTTGGTTATGGCTAGTTGGCATTCTACTTGCCTCATTTATCTGGATGTCAGGTCCTTTTCCCATGCTTGAGAAGTTTTCTGCTACTACTTCTGTAAATAATCTTTTTATGTCATTTGTGTTGACCCCTGTTTTTTCACTGACACCTATCACTTTTGAATTATTTTCCTTTGTGTCATCTTGCAGCCATTAAATTGTTACTTCCTGGTTCCTTGTTATTTTTAAGATCACTAGCTTCCTGTCTTCAAGAGCTGAAAGTCTATCTTCAGTTTCTTTCAAGCAGTTTTGCCAGCTTTCAATGAAGTTTTTAATTTCTGGAATATCTCTTTGAATCTGTTTCATGAGTTGTAATTCCTTCCTATGTTGTTCATGCACAGTTTCCATCATTTTTCTATGCTCCTATTTTTTTATCTATGTCTTTAGATATGCTCAACATTTTTTCCACTATGCTTGTCATTTCTTTTTTTACCTGACATATTATTTCTGATCTGATTACTTTTACAGCTTCATGAAGTTGTTTCTTTGCCTCAGTTGCTATCCTTTCTGAAATTTAAGGTGTGTGACTTCCAATTTATTCCATATCTATGTCTCCCAGATTTATTCTGTGTGGTCTGGAGGTCTGAGATTATCTATTGCTCCTTTATTTTGACATTTTACTGTGTTCCTCTGGACAAACTGGTTGTGGGGTCCCAGGCACTTACTGCTTTGGTTGTCTGTTTGCAGTGTAGAGGAAAGGACCAGGCACCTGTGTTTCTCCTAACCTAGGTTCCTGGGGAGGCACAAGGATGTGCATGGGCTTCTCCAGATGTGCATCTTCTCTGAGACCCTCCCAATGGAGGCAGGCATATGCGAACTTGGCTGGCTGATTCTTCCCACCTGTGCTGGTTGCAGGTCCTGATGGTGGCTCAGATGCAATAATTTAAATATACATGGTTTCTCTTTGTGTATATATTTCAACCATGAAACAACGAAATCTTGTCATTTACAGCAATATTGATAGAACTGGAGGATGATATGTTAATTCAAATATATCAGAGAGAAAAACAAATCCTGCATTTTTTCACTGCTGTGGAAAAAGAGATATTGCAGATATTCTTACAGATATTCTTGCAGAATTAGAGAATAAACTAGTGGTTACCAGAGTCTGGGAAAGGTAATAGGCAGGTGGGTATGAAAAGATGTGAGTCATTGAGTTAGAAGTCACAATTGGATAAGAAGAATAAGATCTGGTTCCCATTGCACAATAGTGTCACCATGGTAACAATCATGAACTAATATACCTTTCAAAATATAGAGAAAGTGTTTTGTAATAAGTCAATCCTTTTTATCATTTGCTAATATAATTATAACCCTTTTCCTTCCTTATCTCCTTTATACCTTTCCTGTTGTTTAATAGTAGTCTTCCTTCCACTTTATTGTCATCATTTTTAGATTCCATATACTAGGGAAAGTATGTTGCATTTTTTTTCTGAGTCTAACTTTCTTCACCACATGATGATCTCCAGTTCTAAACCTTTTCCTGAAAATTATATAATTTCATTTTTCTTTATGGAGAGTAATACTCCATTGTGTATATATAGTTCATTTTATTTACACATTCCTTTTTTAGTGAGCACCCAGACTGCCTCTATATCTTGACTACTGTGAATTGTGACATAGTAAAGTTTGGCACACAGATATCCCTATGGTAATCTAACTGTAAATTCTTCAGGTGTATGCCAAAGAGTATTATAATTTGGTCACTGTCTTAGTTAATTTTCACTCATTGCTGAGACAGAATACCTGACGCCCAAAATTAGGTAAGGAAAGGCTTATTTCTTACAGTTCTCAGGAGTTTCAGTCCATACTCGGTTCCAAGGCAGCATGGTGTGGCAGGGCAGCCGTTCACTGCAGCCACCAAACAGCAATGTGCATGAACCAGGTAGACAGAGCAAAAGGAAAGACACAGCTTCCTCCCACCTCTTACTCTATATGTCGGCTCCACTCCTGGGTGGGGGCAGCACTCATATCGCCAGTCCCAGCACTAGACAGAAAACCAATCACAAATGCCAGACTCTGTCTCGTCCAAATTATATGAGGCTTGGGGGGACACAGGATCAAACCAATAGTTGTATACTGATTCTGTTTTTGTTGTTTGTGGAACTTCCCTACTGATTTCCTTAGTTGCTGTACTAACTTCCTTTCCCACCTGTAATGTAGAAGGATTCCCTTATCTTTGCCTCCTTGCTAGAATTTACTAGGGTATCTTTGTGCATGTGTGCATGCATGTGTGTGTGTCTCTGTGTGTCTTCTTCATGAACACAAATGGTGTGAGCTGTATTCTCAGTGTAGGTGATGTTTTGATTTTTTTTTTTTTTGGCACTGGGGATCAAACTCACAGCTTCATGCCTGCCAGACAGGCGCTTATGCCACTGAGCCAAACTCCCGGCCCAGATTTGTATTTCTCTAACAGCAGAATAAGTTCTGATGTTCTTTGCACAATGACATAACCATGGTTAACAATAATCTAATATGTATTTCAAAATACAGAAAAATTTTTAAATTTAATTTTTATCTCTTAGTGATATATTTTAAAACCTTCTTTATTGATCCACCTCCACTTGCCAGCCCCTACCATTAGAAGCCTTGTGTCCTGCAGGCAACCAGCATGGGCAGAGAGAACCAGCCAGATCCATCTCTATTTGCCAGCTGCCACCATCAGAAGGTTGCTTCCTGCAGGTAGCCAGTACAGGCAGAGAGAAACAGCCAGATCCACCTCCATTTGCTGGCTGCTGCCATCAGAAGGCTGCGTCCTGTGGGCAGCCAGTGGGGGCAGAGAGAACCAGCCAGATCTGCCTCCACCTGCTGACTCCCACCATCAGAAGGCTTGTTTCCTGTGGGCAGACAGCCCAAGCAGAAAGAACCAGCCAGATCTTCCTCTGCCTGCTGGCCACTGCCACTGGAAAGCTTGCTTCCTGTGGGCAGCCAGCATGGGCAGAGAGAGCCTGCCAGATCTGCCACCACCTGCTGGCCCCTGCCATCAGAAGGCTTCTTTCTGTGGGCACCCAGAGCAAGCAGAGAGACCATCCAGATCCACCTCCACATGCTGGCTGCTGCCATCAGAAGGGTTGATTCCCAGGGGCAAATAGCATGAGCAGGGACACAGAGACAGGTAAGCCCCATGCATCTGCAGGTCACTATTGAAGACCCTTGCTTCCTTTGGGCAGTCATTGCCCACCAGGTAAACCACATGAACTGCTGTGTGTCTGCCACCATTGGGGGACCTCCAGTGTAGACATGCAGGTTGAGAGAAGCACCCCACCACCACACACCCCTAGCAATCAGGGAAGCCCCAGTGTAGCTGCAGGGGTCTGGAGAAGCCCATCAGATGCCCTGCTACCTTCCTGGGTACCTAGGGGTAAGAGAAACTCAGGTGCATGTCCCATTCCCCTACACTGAGGAGGGACAACCAATGTGGAAAGTGCCTGGCACCCCACAACTGGCTTGTTGGAAGGAGCTCAGGAGAATATCAAGACAAAGGAGCAAAAGGCAATCTCAGACTTCCAACCCACACAGAACACGTATGGGAGATATGGAAGAAAATGGAAGTCACAAACCTGAAATCTCTGAGTGTATAGCAACTGAAGTAAAGAAACAACTTCATGAGACAATAAAAGTAATCAGATCAGAAATAATGTCTCAGGTAAAACAAGAAATCACAAACATGATGAAAGAATTAATGAACATATCTAAAGAAGACATAGATAAAAAAGGAGCATAGGAAAATGATGGAAACCTTCAATGAACTATATAGAAAAGAATTACAATGCATGAAACAGATTCAAAGAGATATCCAAAAAGTCAATCAATAGTTGGCAAAACAGCTTGAAAGAGACTAAAGTTAGACTTTCAGACCCTAAAGACAGGATCACAGCTAGTGATCATGAAAGAAAACATCTCTTAAAAATAACAAGGAACCAGAAAATAACAATTCAATGGCTGCAAGATGGCACAAAAAATGTAATTTAAATGTGATAGGTATCAGTGAAGAAGCAGAGATCAACACAAATGAAATAAAAAGGATATTTGCAGAAGTAATAGTAGAAAATTTCCCAAACATGTGAAAAGGAGCTGGCATTCAGATAAGCAAGGCATATAGAACTCCAACTAGCCATAACCAAAGTAAATCTATACCCAGACACATAGTAATCAAGATCCCAGAAATTCAGCACAAGAACAGAATATTAAAAGCTGTTAGAAATAAGAAACATACCACCTATAAAGGAAAACCAATCAGAATCATGGCAGACTTGTCAACACAAACCATCAAGTCAAGAAGAGTTTGGAGTGAAGCTTTTCAAATCCTGAAAGGAAACAACTTCCAACCCAGATCGATGTACCCCGCAAAACTATCTTTCAAAATTGTTGGTAAAATAAGATACTTTCATGACAAAGAACAACTGAAGAAATTCATGACCACCAAACCAACCCTGCAGAGAATGCTGAAGGATATTCCAGAGAGAGATAAAGATGACCATGGTTCCAGGAACAGCAGCAGAGGAGGATTGCCAAACAGGACAGGCAACTGAATGAAGGGGAAAAGTGGAGGGCCAACAGCAGGAGGATAGCATGGACGAGACAAATCAATGTATGCCAGTTGTAACCATTAATGTAGATGGCCGCAACTGACCAATAAAAAGAAACACAGGGAGAGTGGATCAAGAAGCAAGATTCATCAATATACTGTACACAAGAAACACATTTAACTCAAAAGGAAATTCATAGACAGAAAATCAAAGGAGAGAAAACAATTGTTTCATGAAGCAGGATACCAGAAAAAAGCAAGGGTAACTTGCCCATCAACTGCAGAATGGATAAGAAAGATGTCATATTTTTATATAGTGGAAAGCTACCCAGCTATAAAGTAGGATAATCTTGAGGCTCCTGTAGGTAAATGAATGCAACTGGAGATCACGTTCATGGACGAAACTGTTTGAACTCATAGGGGTGAACCCCAGCACAAACATCCTTCTTTTTCACATTCCATCATATGCCATCTTCTTCCCTACCACTTATCCCTTTCTCATAGCAGTACTTTCAATCTGATTTTCTCTAACAGCTAAATACTCTGTGTTGAACAATTGTTAATATATTTTTTGTCCAAGTATACTTCTTCTTTTGAGAAGTGTTCATTGAATTTATTTATCCATTTATGGATTGGACTGTTTGAATTTTTGATTTTAACTTTTTTCAGTTGTTTACATTTTAGAAAATTTCTATGTAGAGATAGAAATTAGGGAAATAATGTCTTCCACAATGACATAAAAATTAAAATTCTCAGTAATTAGTCTAAACTAAAAAGTGAAGTCCTCTGTAATGAAAATCATAGTAGTGTAAAAAATGAGATCAAAGTGGATATCAGAAAAGATACCAATGGACCCTGCATAGGCAAAAACATTAGTTATAATGGCCATACTTCCAAAACTTTTATACACATGTAACAGAATCCCATTCAAAATACAAATAGCTTTCCTCACAGGGGAAGAGAGAAAACAATCTTAGCATTTATATGGAACAGAAAGAGGCAGAATATCAAAAGTAATTCTGGGCAGCAAAGGCAAGGTTGGGGGCATAGCAATCCCAGACTTCAAGGTAAACTACAAAGATACAGTGATAAAAACAGCACAAAATGAGTAAAAGAGATTTGTAGGTCAATGGAACAGAATAGAAAATGCGCAACCAATGTCAGGCATATTCAGCTAATTTATGTTTGACAAAGACTTCAAATGCTTTTGCTAGAGGAAACTAATCTCTACATAACTGGTGCTGGGAAATCTGGCTTTCCATATGACAAAGGTTGAACCTAGACCCATACCTCTTAACATGCACAGAACTAAAATTTAAATGGATAAAAGATCTGACTACTAAAATAGAAATACTTAGCCTGCTGGAATTCAAAATACGCAAAATTCTTAAAAGACATTGGTGTAGGCAAAGATCTGAAAAAAAAATACTGGTTGCACAAGAAGTAATAGCAAAATTCAATAAACAGGATCACATCAAATTAAAGGTTTTTAACAGCAAAGGTAACCAACAGATTGAAGAGCCAACCTACAGAATGAGAAAAATATTTTTACCAGCTACTCAAAGAACTAATATCTAGAATATATAAAGAATTTAAAAATTTAGACCTCCATATTTAAAGAACAAACACAAAATGTGCATCTGAAATAAATAGACACTTCTCAGATGAAAAAATGCTATTGGCCAATAAATACATGAAAATGTGTTCAATATCTCTGGTCATTTGAAAAATGCAAGCTAAGACAACTGTGTGATTCCATCCCTGTCCACATAGAATGGCTGTTATATAAACATTAACCACAAACAAATGGTGGCATGACTATGGGGAGAAAGGAACCATTTTTCTGTTTTGACGGGAAGGTAAAATCACTTTTAAAATCAGTATAGAGATTTCTCAGAACAAAAATAGAAATTCTATTTATTCTGTCTATTCTCCTTCTATGTATCTTCCTGAAATGGTAAAAGTCATCATACTGCAGTGATATCTACATGTCTATGTACATAACAACAGAATTAATAATGAACTATATCCTGGATTTATGTCTATCAACAGATGAATGGTTTTAAAGTGTGATGTTTACACACAATGGAGTACTACTCAGCTATAAAGCAGGATTAACATGAGTTATGAAGGAATGGGTGCACCTTGATACATTAAGGTTAAATGTAGTAAATTAGAACCACAAGTGTAAATGAAGCATGGTTTCTCTTATATGAGAAACTCACATACAAATAAAGTGCAAAATAAAAGACAATGAAGAAAAAAGAGAGCAAAAATTGTATTTTAATCCATCATGAAAAAGTCTCTAAAAGTGTACCTTGATTTAGTAAAATAGTCTTATGTGTTTTACATGATTTTTTGTTTAATATGGCAATCTGTATGTTAACCTCTAAAGAATTTAAAAAATAAATGAATTCAAGGCTAGCAAAAGCAGGGGTGGGGAGTGGGAAAGAAAGAAAAAATTGAGATGGACTATGTGCATGCATCAACTCCCCAAGCTAAGTGTATTATTGTTATGTGCTAAAATATGTACTTATATAAACAAGTTTTAAAATATGAAAAAATACAAACATCACAATCCAAGACAACAAAATGTTTCCAAAAACTCAGCTTCCCCAAAGCTGACCACAGGAAATTGAGGAAGAAGAAATCAAAAGTCACACACCTGAATTATTCAAAATAATGTTAGAGGATTTTTTAATAAAGCTTTTGGAAAGCTTGCAGAAGACAGAAATCAAAAAAGTTAATTGAGGTAAACAAAATGCTCAGTGAGTCTACAAAAGACAATAATCAAAAGCTAGAAGAGCTTACCACAATGCAGCAAAAAATGATTGACTAGCATAAAAAGAATTTAGAGTTCATAGAAGTGCTCCAAATGTGATCAAAGTTCAGAGTTCAAAACTTTTTCATTGCTTTCACTTGCATATTTCACTCCATATATTGATCTCCTACCTTTTTTTGAGAAAGCTGTCTCTCTATTTCCTATTATCTAACTTTTATATTGGTGTTAACTTATACTTTGGGTTTCTCATACAAGAGAAAATGCAATATTTAAGTTTGTGTGACTTATTTCACTTAAAATTAAGGTAAAAATGTGCATCTATTTTTTTTTAAAATCACTCATTTATCTTTCTTTATGACAGATTAGTATCTTATTGAGAGTGAATACCACATTTTCCTTGTCTATGCATCTGACTATGGATATAGAGGCTGCTTCCAAGATTTAGCAACTATGAGTTGTAATGCTGTAAATGTAGATATGCACATATCCTTGTTTTTAACTCTTTTGGAAAGAAAAGAAAATAGCCAATTCAAATGGAATTTAGATTTATAACTTTTTCATATGCCACCATACCAATTTCCATAGTGGTAATACTAGTTTACATTCCCATTACCAGTGCAGAGGGGCTTCTTTTACCTTGCATCCATGCTAGCATTTGTAATTATTTGATTTCTTCATATACCATTATTTCTGGGGCAAGATAGAATATCTGTGTTGTTTTAATTTGTGTTTCTCAAATGGTTGATGTCTTAATTATTTTCTCATTGCTGAGATGAAATATTCAAAGCCCACAATGTAAAGGAGAAAAGGTTTATATTTTTATTTTATGGAAAAGAAACCCAAAATTTCAAAACAAAATTATAGGTTAATAACAATAGTTAATACATTGCTTGTTGTTATCTTCAAAGTAGTTACTCAGAGTACAAGATAGAGGCATGAAAAATTGTCCAAAGTATACTAGCACAAACCTTTCTTTACAATGAACTAAGAAAAACTAGTAGTATAAATATCTTAACTAGCTTGAATTTTTTCCTTTTCCCTTTCTTCCTTCCTCTTCTTCTGCCCAGTTCCTCTTTCCTTATGAAGAGTTTCTTTCCACTTCACAATATTTATTGTACATTTTGAACCTTATTTACTCTTTCTGTTTCTCACGCCAAGGAGACACTGATAATTATTCAATCATTTCTCTCACCTTTTGTTTCATATATTTTTGTGCTGGTGCTATGAATACATTATATCATCTAAAGGAATTTACATTTTTGACATTGTAAAATGTTCTTTATTCATAAAACTCTTTTTTGTGTCTATTTTGTGCAACATTGATATGGTCATTCTAGTTTTCCATTTTTGTTGTTTGTCTTATAAATCTGTATATATTTCGACCTATTTACTTTCAATCTATTCATATCTTTGAATCTAAACTGTTTACTGTAGATAGCATATAGCTTGTTTTTAATTTTTTGCCCAGTTTGACAGTATTTACCTTTCCATTACATTGTTGAATCCATTCACATTTAATGTTATCACTAATATATTTTGATTTATTTCTGTCATTTTACATTTATGAATATGTCCCATGTCATTTTGATTCCTATATTAAACCTTTAGTATTTTCACTGAATTGTTTGTTTTTCTAATGATTTTTTTACTGTAAATTTTTTATTTTTTACTTTTTAGGTGTCAGCCTAGGACTTCAGAAGTGTCTTTAGTTGCATTGTTGTGGCTACCTCAATGTCCTCAATCAATTGAAAAAATTCAATTTTTATGGTCATTTTGATTTGGAGGAAGATCCAGAAGTCATATGATACCAGATTTAGTGAATAAGGTGGATGAAGAGACCCTGTGATATTTTTATAATTCTGTCTTTCTGTTGGATGACACTTGGAAGAAACATTCAGTTATTTTTTATCACATCTTATAAAGACATTCATAATAGAAGACATCTAGAGCCAGGGATATAGCTCAGTGGCACAAGTGCCTGCCTGGCAAGCACAAGGTCCTGAGTTTGATCTGAGATACAAAAAAATAAAAAAGAGAGAGAGAGAGAGAACTTCTAGAGTGCTCCAAAAGTGAGGAATGATGGAATACATGTGTTTCAACTGAGAGGGAGAATTTTAAGGGGTATTAATTACAATGTGTATTTTATCATATTTTTTTAAATTTAGGTAAACAGGGGGAAGAACAAGACAGTGGAATAGTAAGCAGCAGAGTAAACAGCCTCCCTGAGAGATATCATCCAGATGCTGGAATATAGCAACATGGGGAAGACAAGAAGGAAGGAAGTGGGTCCTCTGGACCCAGGAAGAATCTAAAGCAATTTAAGAATTGAAGCCCACAGAAAGAGTAAAAAGAAACACTTAAACATAGAAGGTGGTAGCTGGCAGCACTTCTGCCCAGAGCCATGCCCACTTTGTGAGAGGAGCTGCTAGAACCTGGGGACACACAATCAAGGTGCCACAGCTGCGGTGATGCCAAAGGCCTCTGCTGAGACAGGCAGCATTGGAGGACAGTGGCAGTGGACAGGGGGAGCAAACCTGGAGAACTGTGAGTGCTGAGGCCTTCACTCTCCAACATGAGGGGGAGATTGGCTGGGAGACATCTTGGAGTTGGGCTGGGGACTCCTAGCTGGGCACAGACCCATGGAAGTTGCTCAGGCTGAGCCCTGCCCCTGCATGCATTCTGGGGGCCTCCTCAGAGAGTCCTTGCAGGTGACCAGCTTGGTCTGGAGATGGCAGCTCTGCATGCATTCCAGGGGTAGTGGTGGAGAGTCCGTGGGTGACCAGACCACTGGCCCAGGTTCGTGGGTGGCAGCCCTGCCCCTGCACGCACTGTACCAGCCATCAGGGAGCCAAGGTGGGCTGGGGAAAGGCAGCAGATAGTGCTATAACAGCGCCCCCAGTGGCAACCATCATCAGCATAATCAGTGCTGGCTAGAAGAACCAGTCTCACTTCAGAGAAATTGCAGCCAATGCAAGGAGTGCCTGAGTACCCATTTGCCCAGAAGAACCCAGGGATATGTCAAGACACAAAAGGCAGTCTCTGGCCTCCAATCCAAACAGAGTAAGTCCAGGAGGTGCAAATGCAGAAGAGATCAGGAGTCCCACAACAGAAGTTTCTGAGGTGATGGCAACTGAAGTAAAGAAACAACTTCAAGAGGCTATAAAAGAAATTAGAATGGAAATACTAACTCAACTAAAAGAAGAAATGAAAAACATAATAAAAGAACTACTAGGCAACTCTAAAGGAGGCATAGACGAAAAAATGGAGCATAGGAAAATGAGGGAAACCTGGAATGAACAATATAAAAAAGATTTAGAATACATGAAACAGATTCAAAGAGATAACCAAGAAATCAAAAACTCCAATGAAACTGGCAAAACCACTTGAAAGAAACTAAAGATAGACTTTCAAACCTTGAAGACAGGTTTGCAACTTGTGATTGTAAAAGGAAAGATCTCTTAAAAATAACAAGGAACTTGGAAGTAACAATACAATGTCTGCAAGACAACCCAAAGAAACATAACTTAAGAATAAAAGGCGTGAGTGAAAAAGCAGGGGTCAGTACAAATGAAATTAAAAGCCTATTCACAGAAATAATTTTAGAAAACTTCCCAAGCAGGGGAAAAGGAAGTGACTTTCAGATAAGTGAAGCATATAGAACTCCAGCTAGCCATAACCCAAATAAATCTACACCCAGATATATAATAATTGAGATTCCAGGAATTCAACACAAGAACAGAATATTAAAAGCTGTTAGAGAGAAAAAAAAACATCACCTACAAAGGAAAACCCATCAGAATCACAACAGACTTCTCAACACAAACCATCAGGTCAAGAAGAGCTTGGAGTGAAGTATTTCAAGCCCTGAAAGTAAACAACTTTCAACCCAGATTGATGTACCCTGCAAAACTATCTTTCAAAATTAATGGAGAAACAAGATACTTCCACAACAAAGGACAACTGAAGGAATTTATGACCACCAAGCCAACTCTACAAAGAATGCTGAAGGACATTTTAGAGAGAGATTAAAAAAAAAAAGACCACAGCTCCAGAAACAGTGGCAGAGGGATATCACCGAGTGGGCAGACAATTGAATAGAGAGGAAAAATGGGCAGCCAACTGCAGGAAAGTGGCATGGTGGAGACAAGACAGTGCATGTTGCCCTTAACCATTAATATAGATGGCCTCAATCCATCAGTGGAAAGAAACACAGGCAGAGTGGATCAAGAGACAGGATCCACCAATATGCTTTGTACAAGAAACACACTAAACTCAAAAGTGGGTTCATAGACTGAAAGTCAAAGGAGAGAGAACACTGCTGTATGTGACAGGGAACCAGAAAGAAGTGGGGTTAGCTTGCCCATTAGCTACACAGTGGACAAGAAAGATACGGCATTTTTATCTAATGGATAGTTACTCAGCTATAAAGAAAAATAACCTCAAGCCTCTTGTAGGTAAATGGACACAACTTAAGATTATGGTTCATGGATGAAATGGCCCAGAGCCACATGGGTGAGCATCATGTTATCCCCTTAGTGCAAAAAAGCTAAAGGTGTTAGTAGGATTCAAAATACATTTTTTGTAAAAATGAAAGGGGAGGAAATGTCTAAACAAGGCAGGCAATGGCCATTGTTAATCTGTCATCAGGATTTAAGACCTGTATTGTTTTCATTGAGCTGTTTAGTTTGGTCTTATTCTATTTTGATTTGCCTAATTTTATTATATTTGATGGCATAGACAGGTATTTAAAGATAACAAACCACATTATGGTAGCCATTATTGATATTTGATCACCTTGTTTTGAAGCCCTGTATCGCTTTCATTGTTTTGTTTTGAGTGATTTTATCCTATTTTGGTTTGTTTGATTGTATCATGACTGATGATATAGGCAACTGCTTAGAAGATAACATGAGGCATTATAGTAATCAGTATTGTTTTAATGTATTGCTTCCACTGTTTTGTTTTTCATTGGTTTTATCCTTTACTATTTTGTTTGATTGTATTCTGCCTGATGATATGGGCAGTTATTTTGAAGATAACAAGAGGTATTATAAGGGGAAAGGAGGAAAGAAGGAAGGGAAAAGGAAAAAGACATAAATTTGTATATAGGTATACATAAGATAGCTAAAATGACTATACTACTAAGTGTATTAGTTACTGAAAAAGAACAGTTAATACTCATATGATTAGATAAATTTTACATGTCTATATCTGTTAATCTAAGCAACCCCTTTGAAGGTAACAATATGCAATATTACAACCACTGCCAAATTCCAATCACCTCACTATGTAAACTTATGTTATTGTGTTGGATTTGTTGTTGTTTGTTCGTCTCTTTTGCCTTTTGCTTTTCTTTTCTGTGCCCATTTTCTCTTAAATAAAAAAATGAATTTAGGTAAACACCATATTTTTTACCATCCCCTGTTACTAGGTGGTTTTTGTTTGTTATATTTATTTAAATATTTGTTTTTTTCTTTATGTCTTCTGAGATTATTTGGCAGTTTAGTATTTTTTTAATTAATTTTGGAAAAATTTCAGTCATTTTCACTTCAAATACTTCTTTTGGTCTTACTCTTTCTCTATACTGGATTCTAATAAAAATACATTATACCATTTGATGTTATTTCATGGATCTTAGATGCTCTCTTTTTGTCCTAGTCCTTTCACTCTTTGTGTTTAAATTGGGTAACTTTTATCGATCTACTATGATTCTTTCTTTGGTTGTTTTGTGTGTTCAGTGAGCCTCTCAAAAGCATTATTGTTTTCTACAATGTGTTTCTTATTATTTCAATTTGATTCATTCTTATAGGTTTATTTTTCTCCTGAAATAATTTTCTTTGGGAATCATGAATGTTGTTACACATTACCAATGAACTGTTAAACATATTTTCCATGATTATTTAATTTTTTTTATAATTTCAACTTCTGTGTCGTAACTTCATGTGGTACTGATGCTTCCTTTTTCTCTTTCCTGTTACTTTTTTTCTTATTTGTATGACTCATACTTTTCTTGGAAAGTTAAACATCTTATTAAGACATTAAATTTTGATGCAAATAATTTTTATGCTTGAAAATGAGCACACCTTTCCGCCCCTCTAGGCTTTTTTGTGAAAGAGAAACAATCTAGTCAGTATTGGAATTGGGTTTGGGTTGTGCTCTGCCATAGTTACCTTCATATCATGATGGGTATTTATTTCATCTAGATTCACTTTGTGTTTAATATAAGGATTGATTTGATCAGAGCGGTTATCTCAGTGTCAGCTCCATTCTCAGATTTGGGTTTGGGAAAGAAGAAAAACAGCCCCTGACCTTTAGAAGCTGACCCACCACACTTACAGGAAGGCCAGATTGTTACAGGCAACTGAGTTAGACAGAAATATAGGCAGTCAGACAGGGCTAGGTCCTCCAAGGAGCCAGTGCAGAAGTTTAGATACCTTGTAACCTCTGAGGAGGCAGGCACCTTCTACTGCGGGCCAGGCCTCAAGACAAAAGACAGAACTAATATACCCATATCCTAAGGATTGGTATTCCAAATAGTTCTCTATCACTCTGAGAAAGTTAGGAGTCAGCATCCCAACCCCCTACAGGAAGGGTCACTGCTGCTAAGCATCCCCTCTTACTATATGACTCATTTCCCCATTTGTCCTTGATTTAATCAATTTTACCTGAGCGATCAATCTTATTGGTTAACTGTAGTTATGTCCCACCTTATGCCCACCTTGTAGGTTCCCATTTTCCCTGCCTTGGACCCACCTAACCTCATGGTTTTACTCTATAAAATCCCTAAAAATGACAGAGTCTTTGGCAACCCACTCGGGCCCCCTTCTGCCCCTCAGACAGAAGCTTTCTTTCTCTCAATAAATATATTCTACTCTTACCCTCCATTGTTCCTAAAATTCATTCTTCAGTTTTAGAGAACATAAACTCATGCTGGACGTATAGTAGGTTGGGAGTTTCATTCCTCCATATCACTTTGAGGTCTGGGATCGTTTTACCTATATCAATATTACCTTTTTACTTTATGTCAAAAATCACACAGAACTCTGAACTCAGATACTTTTATTTCAGTATAAAACGACACAAAGAAAAGTCATTTCTTAATTTTATCTAAGAATGTACAAAGCAAGGTTTTTGTGCTATCCACGTACCACTAAACATTTGCCTCTACTTCTTTGCAAATGGCAAACTTACTCCATTCTACTTTCTTAGATACTGATATAGGGGAATGAAACTCCCAACCTACTATATATCTGGCACAAGTTCATGTTCTCTAAAATTGAAGAATGAATTTTAGGAACAACAGTGGGTAAGAGCAGAATATATTTACTGAGAGAAAGAAAGCTTCTGTCTGAGAGAGACAGAAGGGGTCCCGAGTGGGTTGCCAGGGACTCGGGCTTTTCTAGGGATTTTTATAGAGTAAAGTCATGAGATTAGGTGGGTCCAAGGTGGGGGGAAAATGAGAACCTGCAAAGTGGGCATAAGGTGGAACATAACTATGCTCAACCAGTAAGACTAATTGCTCAGGTAAAATAGATTAAATCAAGGACAAATAGGGAAGCATAGTAAGAGGGGATGCTTAACAGCAGTGACTCCCTGAAGGGGGTGGGATGCTGACTCCTGACTTCCTCAGGGTGATAGAGAACTATTTAGAATATCAGTCCTTAAGATATGGGTGCATTTGTTTGAGCTTTTGTCTTGAGGCCTGGTCCACAGCAGGAGGTGTCTGTCTCCCCCACAGTTGGAAAGTATCTGTTCTTCTGCCCTGGTTCCTTCAAGGACCTAGCCCTGTCTGACTGCCTATATTTCTAACTAATTCAGCTGCCTGTAACAATACAACTTATTCAATGCGACAGTAACAGACAGCCCCTATTTAACTTTAAATTTTTATCTTTGTTTTTTTCTTTTTTAAAATTAGCATGCACTTTCAACACATAACAGATACATTCTTCTTGGGGATTTAATTCAAGTATATATTACATTTTAAGCCTTTTTACTTCCTCTTTCTTTCCCCTGCCTCCCCCTAAATCTTCAGATCCCTTTTCTATTTGTAAAAAGTCTGTCTCCTTGTTACCTACTATCTTTTATTATGATTATAAAATTATTAATACTTTGTGTTTCTTACATAGGAGAAGTCATATAGTATTCTAAGCCTCCATGTCTGGTTTATTTTTGTAAATATTATAGACTCAAGGTACATCATATTTTCTACAAATGTCTCAAATTTATGCTTCTTTATGGTACGCTATTACTCCATTGTCTATATATAGTACTGTAGGGAGCCACTGAAGCTGGAAATTGACCACACATGCAGGGCTGGGGCATGGCTGTCCCAAGAGCAAACAGCACCTGGGGCAAGCCACGTGAAGAAACTGCTTCATCCCAGAGAACATCTAGCCCCAGTATGGCCAAACAGTGGATTGCTAGGACAACAGAGTGTCATGTGCCTGCAGTAAGGGGGTAGTTCCTTTCCTCCTATGTAGAGAGTAAGGGCTCCACCTGACTCCAGCTTTGTGTCTTCTTTATCCTTTTCATCCTCCATCCTTCCCCCTGGAAAAGATCTGGAGCTGCATGGGTCATGGCATATGATGCCTGAACACAGATGGGGTAGGAGATTGAAGGCAAGATGACACTTCTCATTTGTGAGCAACTAGGGGGAGTGATTTAGGAAAATGATCTCTCTGGGGCCTCCAAATGATATAGGAAAAATGATCCCGGGCCTCCGAATGATATGGAGGAATAAAACTCCCAACCTATTATATGTAAGGCGCGAGTTCGTGTTCTCTAAAATCGAAGAATGAATTTTAGGAACAACGGAGGGTAAGAGGAGAAGGTATTTATTGAGAGAAAGAAAGCTTCTGTCTGAGGGACAGAAGGGGGCCCGAGTGGGTTGCCAGGGACTCTGTCATATTTAGGGACTTTTATAGAGTAAAACCTTGATGGGGTAAAAACTGAGAACTCGCAAGGCAGGCGGGCATAAGGTGGGACATAACCATGGTTAACCAATAAGATTAATTGCTCAGGTAGAATTGATTAAATTAAAGACAAATGGGGAGGCGAGTCCCATAGTAAGCGAGGGATGCTTAACGATAATGACTCTTCCTGTAAAAGGGTGGGATGCTGTTAGGGTTTATACATTGTGTCAACTTGAGAAGTCTAGCAGCTTAATTAAGTAAGGCAGCAGCTCTACATCCTGGGGTGTAGAGCATAAGTAGTTACCTGGCCATTGTGTCAATTTGAGAAGGCCAAAAGTTTAGCTGAGAGACTCAGCAGGGAGCCAGGGTTCTTACTTTGTAAACATCCTCATCCTGTGCAAAGGAAGTCAAGGATGTTTGTGAATGCTACACCCACCCTGGGGGGGGGGGGTCCTGTGTACTATAAAAAGGAGGAGAAGAGGCTTGCTCTTGCTCCTTTTACTTTGGCTGCTTTTGTTCGGTTGCTGCCTTGAAGTGCTGTCCCCGTGCCATGCCACCCTGCCTTGGAGCCAGCTGACTGTGGACTGAAACCTCCAAAAACTGTAAGCTAAATAAACCTTTCCTTCCCTAATTTTGTGTGTCAGGTGTTTTGTCTCAGCAACGAGTAAAAAGTAACCAAGACAGATGCTGATTCCTGACTTCCTCAGGGTGATGAAGAACTATTTAGAATATCAATCCTTAGCATATTGGTGTATTTGTTTTTCCTTTTGTCTTGATATCTGGCCTGCAGAGAGAGGTGTGGGTCTCCTCCAAGGTCACCAAGACCTCTGGTTCTCTGTGCCGGTTTTCTTGAGGGCCTAGTCCTGTCTGACTGCCTATGATATTTCTGTCTAACTCAGCTGCCTGTAACAGGAGAAGTACATTGGTATAGGTCAATATTCATCACTGGAGTGTATTGATATTGACTTCATCTGGTGTAAAGATTGGGGCATTGAAACAAATCCTTATTCTCTAGGGCCATAGTTATAAACTGTCTTGTGAGAAGAAAACCTTCCCATCCCCCCAAAATGAGAGGTGCATTGACTTCATTAGTGGTATAAATTATCTGACAAACAAATTCTAAAAAGTCACAAATGTATATGGAAATGTTTGGTGCATGCTTGATTCCTGTATTTTTGGGTGGATTTTGATTAGGAAGTTGAAACAGTCACAAAGAAATTGACTCAGAGTAATATTTTAAAATCACGTCTCCAGCAGCAAATAGATGGCAGAATAACAAACTTCAATAAAGCTTAAGCATTCTAACTTTGCTCAATTGGATAAGAAGGGAGAGATGGGGCATCACTCTTCCTTGCAAGAGGAGAGATCTGCTGCAAATTCCATTTTATAGCACCCGATGGCCTCAACTGCTCTACTAGTGGCAATTTCTGCCTTTTAAGTTCAAAAAAAATCTTGCTACATTATGGGTTACTGCAACCTATGGCCCTACAGCCCCATTTTCCTTGGGATTTATAAAGCTCCTAAAATGACAGATTATGGCCCCAAATGATTGGAAAGGAATAGCTCAAGTGTGTTTAAGCCTGGGGGATTATTTGTTGTGGAAATAAAAATGTTTTTGAATTGTGCACAGATCAGGCCTCTGGCAATGCTGCTCAGAATTTAGCCATTACAAAAGATACGTTAATCGGAGAAGGGACTTTACTGGTACAGCCGGTCAACTTGCTTTTGAGATGCAAGTATTTGATTAACTTAGAATAGCATCCACAAGTTCTTGAAGGGAAATTCCTTTAATGGGTGAAATATCCCTTGATTTGACTTCTAGCCATCAGGGTCTAGATAAAACAGATATCATTTCGGTTGTTTCATTTTGTTTTTATTGTTTTGCTTTCTTTTAGTCTCTTAAAAAAGATGATGTCTTTCAGTCTTTCAGGAACATTGCTAGAAAGGGAACAGCTAAGTGGAATGGAATTTTTAGTTTTACTTTTTTTTTTTTTTGGAAGAACATCCATACTGATTTTCACACTGGTTTTGCCTCACTACTTTTGTACCAACAATGTAGAAGAATTCATTTTCCCAGAAACATCACTGGCATTTATTGTTTTTTTGAGTTCTTAATGATAGCCATTCTTTCTGCAATAAGATAGAATCTCAGTGTTGTTTTAATTTGCATATCTCTAATGATCAAAATTGTAAGAGCTGAACAAAATAGCTCTAAATATGAATGAAAAATTTGCAAAGATACAGAACCCTCAAAGTGGTATCAGACAGAATAAAACATTATGCATTTATAAGTTGCAGAAACAAGCAGTGTGAATGCACGATTTCTGAACACAAGGACAAAATGGTAAATTACAACAAATTGTTCAAAGAACTGTAAAAGAATAAGAAAAAAATTCATGTGACAGCTACAAGATGACACTAAGAAGACCTACCTAAGCCTAATTGAAGCTAGAAACAAGAAGATAGCACACGTGGAAAAAAATTTGTTTATAGAAATCATAATAGAAAACTTCCCAGGTATGAGGAAAGAGTCCAACAGACAGGCAAGCAAGGATTACAGAACACCAGCAAATTTCAATGAAAAAAGAAGCTTCTAGCAGCACATTATAGCTAAAATTAAAGATGTCCAACAAAACCCCAGAATTTTAAAAGTTGTGTAAGCCAGTACTGCCACTAGCAGAGTTCCATATGTACCCAGGGTGTGGAGGACTCAGTCCAGGACCAACTTGCTTGAGTGACCTGTCCCAACTGTTACAGGAAAAGTGAGTTAGACAAAAATATTATAGGCAGTCAGACAGGGCTGGGCCCTCAAAGGAACCAGTACAGAAGTTCAGATACCTTGTAACCTCTGAGGAGACAGACACCTCCTGCTGTGGGCCAGATATCAAGACAAAAGGCAGATCCTAAGGATTGATATTCTAAATAGTTCTATATCACCCTGAGGAAG
>RJWM01016162.1:0-23111 GCA_004363535.1 Dasyprocta punctata | reverse complement strand
CTTTACCTGAGCAGGTAGTCTTATTGGTTAACTGTAGTTATGTCCCACCTTATGCCCACCTTGCAGATTCCCATTTTCCCCTCCTTGGACCCCTCTAACCTCATGGTTTTACTGTATAAAAGTCCCTAAAAATGACAGAGTCTTGGGCAACCCGCTCGGGCCCCCTTCTGTCCCTCAGACAGAAGCTTTCTTTCCCTCAATAAATATAGCTTGCTCTTATCCTCCGTCGTTCCTAAAATTCATTCTTCGATTTTAGAGAACACGAACTCACGCCAGACGTATAGTAGGTTGGGAGTTTCATTCCCCCATATCATTTGGAGGTCTGGGATCATTTTTCCTATATCACAACCAAAGCCTCTGAGGCCCACTCCTGGGGTTTCCTCAGCACATGACAACAGAGGTAATAATCAATGTGTCTGTCTAATTGAACAAGAGACCAATACTCAGAAGCAGAACTTCACTTCAAAACTGACCGGTTATCCCACCATAGAGACCACCCAGGTGAGAGAAAAGCAGAGGCGATAGGAATAGAAATGGGTAGAGCTAAATAGGGATATTCTGAAAACCCTTGGGAGGCCCAGGATCAGATCAAGGTGCTCACAATGTTAACCCAAGTCTAAATGGTGTTAGAGAAAATCTGAACAAAGAAGAAATTATTATATTTTCAGAAATCATAGTAGAAAACTTACCAAATATGAGAAAAAAGATCAGCATGTAAGTAAGAGGGTGGGTGGAAGGCTTGAGAGAACACCAAACAACTATGATGAAAAAATGCTCACCAAGACATCTTCATTAAATTGCCAGATATACAAGAATGAGAACAAGAACAAGAAGAACAACAAACCACAGAATTTCAAAAGCAGTCAGAGAACAACAAAAAAATCACATATAAAGATACATCCATTAGAATTCCAGCAGATTTTTTAACAAAAAAACTAAAGGTCAAAAAGCTTGGAATATAAAATTTCAAGACTTCAAACAAATAACTCTCAGCTTACGTTAATCTATCTTAAAATAGATGGGAAAATAAGGATATTTTATGAAAAAAAAGGTTCAAGAGATTTATGACTATGAAACCAACACTCCAGAAAATACTCAAGAATAACCTACAAAGAGGACTCTGAGTTTGGCTCCTCCCTCCTTCCATTGACCCAGGACCACCACAGCTGGTGACAAGAGTTTGAGTTATGCTCACACCACCCTCCATTGAACCAGCAACAATTAGTAGGAAGAACCTGAGATCCAAGGCATATTATAGTCACCATTCTTGATTTTCTACTGTCTTGTTTTGAAGTCCTATATTGCTTTCATTGTTTGGTTCTATTTTGTTTTGTTTGACTTTATTATATCTGATAGTATGGGTAGCCTTTTTGAAGATAATAAGAGGCATTATGATTTCCTTTGTTGATTTCTTATTATCTTGTTTTGAAGTCCTGTATTGCTTTCATTGTTTTGTTTCAATGGACTTTATTCTGTCTTATGTTCTTTGGTTTTATTCTCTTTAAAATAAAAAAAAAAAAGAGTCTGAGATGTGCTCCTCTTTCCCTCCACTGGTGAACTCAGAGCCCTGACATCTTCAGACTTGCCAGCCATGCTGTAGGAGTAGGACCCTGGGTAAAGTGCATGGAATGATTAGAGGTGCAGGATTAGAGGTGCAGAAAAGTCTGAAGTAACAGCAACAGTGCGAGCCAATGGGTGTTAAGTTGGGTGAATCATCATTTTGCTTGAGGACAAAGACATGGAATGGAAGTAAGATAGGGCTGACCCCTTTTCTTTTCTTTTATTTCTTTTCTGTTTCTTTTCTAAATTACTGGGAAGAATTTCAGCCACAGAAATCTAATCCCACCCACAAAATCTAGACACAAAGATCAGACCCAAGCCCAGAACGTATCCACCTGCAATCTTGGCTAAAGTACATATTTCTGGAATCCAACTTGAACCTACCATAGAACTGTAGACACTAGAGAAATTTCACTTTCATTAGTCTCTGTGTGAGTGGCCTTCTTCTTGGTATTTGGCTGGATTAGTGTTTTGTTTTGTTTCATTTGTTTGTTTGTTTTCCCTTTCTTTTTTTTCTCTGTTCTGTTTTGTCCTGTTTTTCTTTCTGTATGTTTGCTTGTTTTTGTGTGTGAGGACATTTTTGTTTACTGTTTCTTTTCCTTTTCCTTTTCTTCTTTTTTTTTGTGCACAATTTGGATCTCTTTTCCTTTTGTTTTATTCTATTCATCCTCTTCGTTTCTTTTGTTAACTATCTTGCTTGATTTTATGACATTTTCACATGAGTAAACATTGTCTCTTCTCCTTCTGGTTCACTTCAAAACTCCTAGGCCTTCTCTTCCAGTTCTTCCCTCTTGTGTCCTACAATTACACAAAACCCAAATGATCATCCTGTGCCCTCCAACCTTGCTTCTACTATATTTAACCTCACTTGTCTATCTATCCTACCCACTATCTCTCTCAAACCTCCCCTCCACAACAAGGTAAAATCACTGTACTAAGTGGAAAATCATTTCATTTAAGTTTCTGGTATAAGCTGGATTATATTTTATGTCATAGAACTTCCTCCTATGGTTAAAGATATCAGGCTAATAATTATCACAATTTGTCAGTAGCCAGGCTGTTCTTGAGTTGATTGTTATTGCTAACTGAACTACTTTAACAAGGATGTCATACCTGTTCTAACAGGTTTTTCATCCCTCTACAACTACACTGTGATCATAAGGGGTTATAAGCATCACCACAGTCCAGTACCAAAAGAATGGGCCCTAAGTAAAATAGATAACAACACCACATTCTTAATATACAGGGAAGGTAGGTTATTGGGATAGGCATAAAGACCAAGAACCACCTACATATAGAAGATATCCTGTGGAACAGACATCTCCTAGGAAAGCCACTACACTGGAGATAAAGTTATCTAACATAAGAAATCTACAAGGACCAACACAGAAAACAAAATAAAATAAAAAAATAAAAAATAAAAAATGACAAATCAAAGAAGCAAAATGCAAACTGAAATACCCAGACCACCCAGGACAAGTCCAGAGCACAAAGGGATAGAGAAAATCAGAAGTTGACAAATGGAACTCTTTGAAAGAATAGCAGCAGAAGTGAAAATGGAAAACAAATGGAAGAGGTCATAGAAAAAATAATCTCTAAGGTGCAAAAAGAAATGATGATCAAAATAAAAGACATTAAAGCAGACACTGATGAACAAATAAAGGAACTCAGAAAAAATGATGGAAACCATGAATGCTCAGCATAGACAAAAAAGAATCAATGAAACAGAGCTAAACTGAAATTCTGGAGATTAAAAACTCCACTGAAAGTATACACAAGAGATTGAATTAAGGCAATGATAGCATATCAGATCTGGAACACAGGAATACATCTAGTGACCAGAAAAAGAAAGATATCTTAAAAATAGCAAACAACCATGAAAAGATCAATCCAACAGCTACAGAATGAAGCAAAGAAGAGTAACATAATATTGACTGGAGTCAGTGAGAAAACTGGAGAGAGCACAAAATCCATTACAAACTTCTTCACAGTAATAATGGCAGAAAACTTCCCAAACATGGATAAAGAATTTGACTTGCAAGCACCTGCCTGGCAGGTGCGAGGTTGTGAGTGTAATCCCTGGTTCTGGGGGGGGGGAAGAATTTGACTTGCAAATAAATAAAGCATATAGAACCCCTAATAGCTATGACCAAAATAAATCTATAGCAAGGCATAAAATAATCAGGATTCCTTAAATATGACACAAGAACAAAGTATCAAAAGCAGTTAGAGAAAAGAAACAAATCACCTATAAAGGAAAACCCAGCAGAATCACAACAGACTTCTTAACAAAAGTCCTCAAACAAAGGAGAGCTTGGAGTGATACATTTCAAATCCCAAAGGAAAACAATTTTCAACCCAGATTGATGTACCTCACAAAACCATCTTTCAAAATCATTGAAGAGGGCCAAGAATTTAGCACAGTGGCTTAAGAGTTTCCCTGGTAGGCTTGAGGTTGTGAGTTCAATCCCGGGTACCAAAACACACAAACAAACAAACAAAATCAATGAAGAAATAAGAAACTTCCATGACAAAAAACAACTGAAGAAATTCATGACCACCAAAGCAGCTCTACAGAATGCTTTGAAGGATGCATTAGAAAGAGAGAACAAAGACCACAAGCAAATGAAAACCAACAGAAAGAAACCACAGGCAGGCAATTAAATAGAGAAGAAAGGGAACAAACAACAGAAAAACAACATGAAAAAGATAGCCAGTATATATCAGTTATAACCATCAATGTAAATTATCTCAACTCACCAATCAAAAGAAACAGACTGACAGAATGGATCAAGAAGGAAGATTCAAGAATATGCTGTATTCAAGAAACACATATAATCCAAAAACAAATTCATAGACTAAAAGTCAAAGGATGAAAAACAATTCTCCATACCGTAGGAAACCAGAAAAAGCAGGAGTAGCTACTGTATTTGCAGACAGTGCAAACTGTAAGCCAAAACTGATCAAAAGAGACAAAGAAGGTCACTACCTACTTGTTAAGGGAAAACTCCAAGAAGTGATAACAATTAACCATATATAGACATCAAAATCAGATGCACCTAACTATATAAAGCAAATATTAAGTCACAAAAAAAATAAGAACAAACACGACTGTAGTGGAGGACCTTAATATCCCACTTTCACAAATAGATTAACTAGACAAAAAATCAACAAAGAAATACTAGAATGAATCCAAGCCTGTAAACAAATAGACTTGGTAGATGTCTACAGAGTATCTCACCCCTAAACATCAGTATACACATTCTTCTCAGCTGCACATGGGATGTTCTCCAAAACAGATCATATATTAGCCCATAAAACATGTTTAAGTAAATGCAGAGGAATTGAAACCATTCTTTGCATACTATCTGACCATAGTGCAATGAAACTGGAAATCAATTTCAAAGGAAAATGCACAAACTACATAAACACATAGAAATTAAGCAACACCATTCTGAACAATGAGTCATAAAGGAAATTAAACATTAAATTAAATAGTATATACAATTAAACAAAACGCCAGTGCAGAATACCAAAACTTTTTGGACACAATGAAAACAGCCTTATGTAGGAAATTTATAGTGATGAACTCTCATATCAGGAAAACAGAGTGAACTCAAATAAACAACTTAATACTGAACCTCAAACTTGTAGAAAAAGAAGAACAAATCAAACACAAAGCTTGCACAAGAGAGGAAATTATACAGATATGATCAGAAATTAATGCTATAAAGACTAAGAAAACAATACAAAGAATAAATGAATCAAAAAGTTGGTTCTTTGAAAGAATGTATAAAATTGATAAACTACTAGCCAACCTCATCAAAAAAGGAAAGAAATAACACAAACTGAAGAAATTAGGAATGAAAATAGATACATCACAACAGAAACTCAAAAGATCAATACCTACTATACATACTATGAGAACATATATTCCAATACAGAACAAATGGACACATTCCTAGACACAATCAAATTGCAAAACCTAAATAAAGAAGATATAAAATTAAAAAAACTCAGTAACAGCCAATGAAATTGAAAATGTATCAAAAATTTACCAACAAGAGCTGGGCATGCTGGCACATGCCTTTAATCCCAGCACTTGGGAGGCTGAGGTAGGTGGAGCATTGTGAGTTCAAGGCCTTGGGCTACAAAGTGAGCACAAGGCCGGCCTGAACAACATAGTGTGACCCTGCTCAAAAAACTAGGGCCAGGAGTTTGGCTCAGTGGCTTAAGCTCCTGGCAGGCGCGAGGTTCTGAGTTCGATCCCCGGTACAAAAAAACCCCCAAAACAACAAAACAACAACAACAACAGCAAAGAATTTACCAACAAAAATCCCAGGCCCTGACAGATGCATTCTTGAATGCTAGAAGAAATTTAGAGAAAAACTAATGCCACTAGTGCTAAAACTCTTTAAGGAAATTGAAAAAGAACCAGTACTTCTAAAATCATTCCTGGAAGCAAACATTACTCTCATTCAAAAACCAGGCAAGAACCCAATCAAAAAGAAAACTACAGACCAAACTACCTAATGAACATAGATGTAAAATTTCTCAGATACTGGCAAATAGCATGCAGCAAATCATCAAGAAGATCATACACCATGAACAAGAAGAGTTCATCCCAGTAATGATGGGATGGTTCAATATATGCAAGTCAGTAAATGTAATACACCATGTATGGGGTATGCTATGTCCCCCCAAGTCCTCATATAATTTTGATGGGGCTGAGTTATTGGTTTGTTATTGGTTTGTTGATTGACAATGTGAGTGCTATGCCCGCCCAGGAGTGGAGCTGAGACACAGTATAAGGGAAGGCGGGTCTTCCTCTTGCACTTCCGCTTCCACTCTCTCTCTCTCTCTCTCTCTCTGTCTCACCAGTGGCTTGCAGCTTACAGCCACCATGAACAGCAGGCCTGCCATGCCACGCTATCTTGGAGCCAACCTATGGACTGAAACTCCCGAGAAACTGTAAGAATAAACCTTTCCTTCCTTAATTTTGGGTGTCAGGTATTTTGTCTCAGCCATGAGCGAAAAGTAACTAAGACAGAATTTGGTACCAGAGGAGTGGGGTCGTTGCTGTGACTATTCCTGACCACGTGGTTCGAGAGCCTCTGGAAATGGCTTGTGGGGAAAGTTTGGAAAGGTTCAGAGATGCCGTCTACGTGTATAGAGCTAGAACGGCTTAGGTTGTTTTGTCTGGGAAATTCTGGTCAGAGCTCAGGAGACCAGAAGGCTAATAGAACGCCTGCTGGTAAAAACCAGGCTCGGGAGATTTCTGCTGGGAAGCAGGACAACATTGGGTGTTGGACTCCACACGATGTGTGTTACAGTTTGGCAGAAAGTTTGTCTATGTTCTGTCCGTGCCCAGAGACTTTGCCTGAGACTGAGATTAAGGGCAAAGGATTAATTACTCTACAGAGTGAAATTATGAGGCAGCCAAACATTGAAATGGTGGCCTGGCTTTTGTTGGGGGCTCTTAGCCAGATTTATGTTGTGGATAAAGAGCAAAGAGCCCAGCATGGCGATTTAAAACCTTGTGAGTTTGGCCAGGAATCTGTGGACTGTAAAGATGGAGCTGAGACCTTGATTGCTGAGAAGGAATAAAAGAGTAAAAAAGATGGCCTGGGGCATCCTGGGAAGCAGCGGGCCTCCAGCCTTTGCAGCCTCAGGCCTTCAAAAGTGAAAGAGTTTGCTTGGAGGAAAAAGCCGCAGAGTGCCCTGTTCCGGAGTGGCGACAAAAAGCCGCAGAGTGCCTTGTCCCAGAGTGGTGACAGAGGCCACACCATGTTCCAAAATGGCAACAGCCATGCCGGATTCCAGAATGGCAGCACAGAGAAGCTGTTCCTCACAATCAGGTTCAGAGAGCTCAGCGATCCAGGCAGCCAACCCCTACAGCCAAGAGAGAGGAAAGCCTGGCTACTGCTCCAGCCTGCAGCGGACCTTGGTGGCATCCACGTGGCGCTGGTTTTAAGTACAAGAAAAAGCTAAGGCAGGTTCCACCTCGCCTGCAGAGAGCAATGTGTAAAGATGTAAGGGTGGAGCCAAGAAACATGGATTGTGCAAGGAAGGCTTTGGAAGTTAAAACCCCTGAAAGTGCTGCAGGGGTGGAGTCACTCAAGCCTGTTGGAGCTTGTAACCAGATTACTTCAGATGCTGAGCAGAGAACTCCAGGACTCAGTGTTTGCTCTGCTGGATTTTGGACTTGCTTTGGTTCCAATGCTTTGTATTCCCCTGTTTGTAACTTTTGAAATGGTAATGTTTACCTTGTGCCTTTATATGTTGGAAGTGCTTAACCTGGTTTTCATTTGTACCGGGGGTTACAGTTAAGAGTTTGCCAAAGATCTCGGAGGAGATTTGGAACTTGGACATTTCAGCAATGCTGAAACTGTTAGGACTTTGGCAACCTTTAGAGATGGACTAAATGGTTTTTGTATTAAAAATATAAATGAGTCCTTGGGGGTCCAGGGGTGGAATGTATGGGGTATGCTATGTCCCCCCCAAGTCCTCATATAATTTTGATGGGGCTGGGTTATTGGTTTGTTGATTGACAATGTGAGCGCTGTGCCCGCCCAGGGGTGGAGCTGAGACACAGTGTAAGGGAAGGCGGGTCTTCCTCTTACACTTCTGCTTCCACTCTCTCTCTCTCTCTCTCTCTCTCTCTCTCTCACCAGCGGCTTGCAGCTTGCAGCCGCCATGAATAGCAGGCCCACCATGCCACACTATCTTGGAGCCAACTTATGGACTGAAACTCCCGAGAAACTGTAAGAATAAACCTTTCCTTCCTTAATTTTGGGTGTCAGGTATTTTGTCTCAGCCATGAGCGAAAAGTAACTAAGACACACCATATTAACAGAACCAAAGAAAAAAACACATGATCACCTCAATAGATGCAGAAAAAACATTTGACAAAGTTGATCACCTATTCATGATTTAAAATCTTACAGCAAATTGGAATAGATTGTCTTTATCTCAACCTGATAAAAGCCATCTATGACAAATCAACAGCTAACATCATAATAACTGGTCAAAAAAACTAAAATCTTTCACTCTAAAATCAGGAACAAGACAAAGATTTCCATTATGACTACTCCTATTCAATATAGTTCTTGAAATGTTATCCAGAGCAATTAGACAAGAGAAAGAAATAAAAGGAATAAGGACAGGAAAGGAAGAAGTTGAATTATCATTATTCTCAGAAGACCCCAAAAACTACACCAAAAGACTTGTAGATTAAATATTAAATTCAGTAGTGTAATGGGATACAGATTCAACACAAAAATCAGTAGTATTTCTGTACACAAGCAACAAACTCACACAGAGAGAAATTATGGAAACCACACGCTTTATGATAGCATCCAGAAAAACTAAATACTTAGCAATCAATCTAACAAATGATCTAAAAGATCTGTACAGTGAAAATTACAGTACCCTAAAAAGGAGATCAAAGAGGATGTCAGAAAATGGGAAGATATCCATTGTTGATGGATAGGAAGAATTGACATAGTGAAAGTGGCCCTACTCCCAAAATTGTTATACAGGATAAATGCAATATCAGTCCAAATAGCATTAGTATACCTCGCAGATTTACAGAAAACACTCCTAAAATTCATTTGGAAGCAGAAGATTCCTTGAAGAGTAAAAGCAATTCTGGTCAACAAAGGCAAGTCAGAGGGCATCAAATTCCTGACCTGAAATAATGCTACAAAGATACTGTGATAAAATCAGCATGGTATTGGCAAACAAAACAGGCCTATAGATCAGTGGAATAGAATATACAACACAGATGCAACCTCAAACACATTCAACCACCTTATCTTTGACAAAGGGGCCAGATATGCCCACTGGAAGAAAGACAACCTCTTTAATAAATGATGCTGGAAAAACTGGTTCTCCACATGCTGAAGACTAAATCTAGACCCATGTCTGTCTCCACACACTAAACTAAAGTTAGAACAGATCACAGATCTAAATATTAAAACAGAAATACTAAATGTACTGGAATAGAAAATAGATACAAATATTGAAGAGCTAGGTGTGGGCAGAGACTTCATGAACAAACCAATACTGCAAGGGAAATATTGCAAAGAATCAGCAAAGGGGATCTCACCTTATTAAAAAGTTTTTCATAACAAAATAAATTACCAACAGAGTGAAAATACAACCCACACATTAGGAAAATTATAGCCAGTTTCCCCTCAGACAAAAGACTTATATCTAGAACATATAAAGTTTTGAAAAAAACACCTCCCAAATTCAAAGACCAAGTAAAAAAATGAGCATTTGAGATGAATTCACACTTCTCAGATGAAGAAATACAAATGACAAATAAATATATGAAAAAATGTTCAATATCACTGGTCTTTTGAAAGATGCAAAGTAAAACTACACTGACATTCCATCTCACTACAGAAAGATTGGTTATTATCAAGAAGTCACCTGATAACAAACGCTGGAGGGCTTGTGGGGAAAAAGGAACACTTCTGCACTGTTGGTGGGAGTTTAGACTGGTACAGCCATTGTGGAAACAAGTGTGGAGTTTCTTCAATAACCTAAGATTAGCGGTCCCATTCAACCCAGCTATTCCCCTTCTGGGTATCTTCCCCAAAGAATTAAAAACATCATACCACAGCGATATATGTGCACCAATGTTTATAGCAGCACACTTTGTAATAGCTAAATTCTGGAAACAACTCAAATGCCCATCAACCAAAGAGTGGATAAAAAGATGTGAAATTTTTATACAATGAGTACTACTCAGTCACAGAAAAGGATAACCTTGAGATTTTTATAGGTAATTGGATGCAACTTGAAACCATACACATAAGTGAAATACATAAGACCCATATGTTTAATCATTGTATTGTCTCACTAGTGTGAGAAACTAAATGAGTAAATAAGATCCAAAATGTGCACTATATATTATGTGTTGAGATGAAATTTTAAAAAAGTGTGATGGGGAAAAGGAGAAGAAAGGAAGGAAGGGAAAAGGAAATAAAATATATGTATATTCAAAATAGTTAAGATAGTTATACATCTGGTTTCTCCTAGTTCACTGAAAAGAAATTTTTTGTGCTAATATTATTTGGACAAGATTTCTTGCCTACATCTTGTACTCTGAATACTACAAAGATAACTATACCCAATGCATTAATTATTGTTACTCTCCTACTAACCTATTCTGAAACTCTGTGCTGTTATTTTTCTCTTAAAAATAAAAAACAATAACATCAAGAAATCATGAAAGTAATAAAACTAAATTTCCAGATAAAATGAAAATACCAAGCAAGTTAATGAATAAACAACAAAAAATGAGAGAAAGAGGAAAAAAATGAGTTCCCAGCAGAAAAAGACTTCAGTGATAGTATATAATCAAACATCTCAGTAATATCTGTCAATATCAATAACTTCAACTTTTCAATTAAAATAGAGATCTTCTGACTGAATCAAAACACAGATTTCAAAAGTCTGTTGCATTTCCAGAAATGCATCTAATCCAAAAGAGTATTCATAGACTAAAATTTAAAGGATGGAAAACCGTATTTCACGCACCTAGACCTTGAAAACAAGTAAGGATAGCAATCTTAATTTCAGACATGTTAAAGTTCAAATTAATACTGATTATAAGAAAGTTCACTATATACTACTTACGGGAACAGTTCAGCAAAAAGAAATAACACATATATGTGTAACAAATACTGGAGTACCTATCTTCATAAAATGAATACTGTTGAACATAAAAGTTCAAATAAGTACTAACTCAGTCATAATAGGGAAATCTTACCCCACTCTCATAAAAAGATACAGCAACTAAACAAAAAATCAATAAAACGTATCAGAGATGAGCCACACCCACAAACACTTGCATTTAACAGATAGCTACATTGTAATCCACTCTACAACAGAATATACATCGTTTACTGCATTTGATAATTTTTCCAAAATCAAACACACAGTGATCCACAAAGCCTGTGTGAATAAATATAAATGAATCAAAATCTTCCCATGGTTACATATTATACTTTGAAAGGAGAAATCAAACAATCACAGATGAAGCTACAGACATGCTGCATAGTAAGTACTGTTTATTTTGGTATTTTATTACTCAAAATTATTCAGAAATAATTGGTATTTAGTACTCAAAATTATTCAGAAAGACCCTCAACCTTTTGAACTCCTGTGACCTTTTGTATAGGTGCTATAATAGCAGCAGCAGTGGAGTATATGAAGGCTCATTTGACTCATTGTTAGAGTAGCCACTTAATTTAATGTTCTCCTATGGAGTGCAAACTATTTTATTGATAGAAAATATGTAAAATTTCTTATCCAGTTACCCTACGAAATATTACTGCTTTCACTGCAAAATTCAGGTACACTCTTTCTTTTATTTGAGGGAAATCTTCAAGCATATCATTCTCTGTTAAGTGTTATCAATGTTCTTATCATGGAGTAAATCTAAAATGGCCCCCCAATCTCATGTATTTTGAAGGGGACTGAATTATGGGGGTGGCATAGATGGATTGCTCTTGGTAAGGGGGTATCTAGTTGTAGGCGGCAGATCACTGAAGGCATGGCCTGGAATAGGTTATCTCCCTCTGCAGCTCCTTTCTTCTTCCTCTGCTTCCTAATATGATGTGAGCACTTTTCTCTATGACAAATATTTGCACTATGCCACTGACCAGGACTTATCTTCAACTATGAACTGAAATGTGAGCCAAAATAAACCTACTCCCTTTAAGATCTAGGTTTGCATACTGTGTATCAGTGATGAAAAAATGACTAAGGTCATCCTGCTCAATTTTGTTAGTGATTCCATTGGTTAATTCTAACCTAATTTAATTTGTGAATACTTCCTATTTAAAAGCAAAAACTGTAAATTATTAAGCAAATATGAATATACTTTTTAAATATATATCACATCAACTCGGCTGAATTAACTACCCTCACCAAAACTTGGTAACTGGAAAACAATCAAAGAAAAACTATAGTGATAGCAGATATACATATGGGATAATATCACAACTTTGGCATGCTTTGCAAACTAAGAGGTTTTCTTACTCCAGGAATAATCTTTATATAATTTATGACATTTAAATGCTTTCAGAACTTTCATTTTGATGTTGTCCCAAAATATGTATAATGAAAATGGAAGGGCATTTAAACCACAAGACTCAGAATCTTAAGGTTCTGTTAGCTAACCACTCTACTGAAAAATGCAGGATTAACAGACAATTGCTTCTGAAATCATAAAGCAAAGACGCATCTGAGGAAAGGTGATTACTAACTTTAACAGGGGAGTCGCTAATTTGAAAAAAAAGAGAAATGGAAAAAATTAGGATGTTCATTGCATAAAGATAATACTTGGCTCTCTCAGAATAGCTGGTCAGTAATGCCGAACATTTAAAAGTGGAGTTTCGCATATTTCATGATATTACATTTAGTAGAAGAGATGAATGAAATCAACACAGGTGGAGTAATTTTAGAGTTATTGCATAGAATTCTTCCAAAACCAACACAAAACTGTAAGGAGTGTTTCAATACTTCCAATGGAGTTTATACAAATATCTACTTCAGTGGTTGTATGTTGTTTATTTTCAGGGTGGATTGAAACTTATCCACAACGCCAAATCAGGCAAAATTTACTTGATTTTGGTTTCCAACTTGGAGAACTGCCACTTGTTTCTTCAAATTTTATTGGTAATATTATTAAATAACTAAAATTCGCCTTTCACTCAGAAATATCAATGAGCTTATCCATAATTTCTAGGAAAAATAGAGAAAAAAAACAATGGAATTCTAAAACTAAAATTAGCAAAGCTACAGAAATAATCACTTGCACAATCATGACTTAAACAATTACCAATTATTTTATATCTCTGTTAGATTGAATACCTTTAGAAATCCCACTTTATCACCTATGAATTAATAGTCTGCCCCGTGAAAATGGGAATTTTACCACCCAATCTTAGATTTTATCTTATTACAAGCAGAAACAACTAAGAGACTTAAACAATGAAATACTTATTGATTTATCAGTAAAAAAATACAAATTACATGTCCAAAATATGTATCTAAACATCCTCTACATGATCTGTAATCTGGAGATTTAATTTTCTAGAAAAGAACCAGAGAAAACACATCCTTAAAAGTTGATGTAAAGGACCTTATCATATACTGTTAATAACTGCCTTAACAGTAAGTAAAACTCCACAGTATTGACGCTTGAATTCATGTTTACAAGCTCAGAAGACACACTTCATTTCCTTCTGACTACTGAGTATATATTTTATGTGGAGACATGAAATCAACAATTCTTAGGAATATTATGATTTCAGAGATAGGGAGAAGTGAACAGCTTTAGCTCAAGAGGATGTATGTTATGGCTTATCTATATGTACCTCCAGAGCCTCATGCACTCATAGGTGGCTGGATCTAGGGTATGATACTGAGGTTAAGGTTGTGATGCTGTGATTATGGTGCTCTACCCAAAGGGCAAGTAATCTGGATGGAATAAAAAGGGACAGAAAGAAAGTTGAGTAGCTGCTGCTTCTGCTGCTGCTGCTGCTTTCTTCCTGCATTTCCATGCCATGGACTGTTTTCCCTCTGCAATGCCCTTCTAGAATGCTGCCCTACCTAGGAGCCAGTTGGCTACGAACTGAAACATCTACAAACTGTGAGCCAAAATAAACTTCTTCTCCACTCAGTTATTTTGTCTCATCATTGAGAAAAGTAACTAAGACAGATTTTGAAACCAGAGAAGCAGGGCCATTGCTGTGACTATACCTGACAATGTGGTTCAGGAGCCTTTGTAACTGCCTTGAAGCAAATGTTTGGAAAGGATTGGAGATTCCAGGTGAAGAAGTAGCCCTGGAATGCCTTAAACTGTAGTCAATGGGTGAGAGTTCAGAAGACCAGAATGCTGATAAAAATGTTACCAGACCATGTGTGTTATGTCTTAACAGAAAGTTTATCTGCATTTTGCTCATGTCCAGAGAATTTGCCAAAGACTGAGATTAAGGGCAGTAGACTAATTAATCTTGCAGAACAAATTTCAAGACAGTCTAAAGTTGAAGTGGTGACATGGATATTGTCATGGGCTTTTAGCCAGGGTCTACACTGAGAATTAAGACCAAAGAGTGCAGCATAATAATTTCAAATATTTTGAGTTTGACCAGAAAGGAAACTCCAGTAAATTTATGGCCTGAAAAGTTCGATCAGAAAAGAACATGTTTGCACAAAAGGAAGAGGGTGGAGAGAGTATGGCCTGAATACATCACAAGAACTGTAAAGACTCTACCCTTGGCAGACTCCAAATTACAAGGGTGAAAGAGTTTATTTTGAGAAGACAGCCCCAGAACACTATGCTCCAGAACAGTGATGGTCTAGGGAATTTGTTCCTCAGGATTGGTTTCATAGTACATAGAAATCCAGGTATTGCACCCCTACAGACAAGAGAGAAGCAGGCCTTTTACTCCATCTGGCAGCAGAGCCTCACATCATCTATATGGTTCTGATTTTAGGTGCTTACAAAATGCAAGAGCTGTGCTATTTGGAAGACTTCCATCCAGATTTCAGAAGAAGGCCTGTGTGCTTCTTGAGGTGACAGTGTATTAATCTGTCAGTGTGAATTGAAGGTGCAATGGAGACCCCAGAAGTTTGGAAAAGCCAGGAACATGGATCATCTGAGGAAATTTCAAATGAGTAAACAGAACCAGATGAAGAAAGAAGCTGTGAGAGCTACAATCACCCACAGTGCCATAGGGCAGAGCCACATAAGCCCTTAGAGTTCACATCTTGTTCCAGATTGTACCACGTGCTGGACATGGAACCATAAGACTGAATGTTTTCCCTGTTGAATTGTGGACTTGCTTTGGTTCCATTCCTTTCCATTTCCCAATTTGCAATGGGAATGCTTCTCTCATGCCATTGTATGTTGGAAGTGTCTAACTTTCTTTTCATTTGTATAGGGTACTCACAGCTAAGACTTTGCCTTAAATCTCAGAGAAGACTTTGGACTTAGACTTTTTAGCATGCTGAAACTATTAGGACTTTGGCAACTTTTAGAGATGGATTTTCCTTTTCATAAAGGGATGTGCATGAGTCATCAGAAGGCCAAGGGGGGAGTTTTATTTCCTATATCTAGATGTCCACCCAAAACCTCATATGCTCATAGGTGAGGCTATTCAGAGCTGAATGTTCAGAGTTGGATGATGCTGGTATTAAGACTGTGATCCTGGGATTAAGGGTGCTCCCCACTTTGTCTGGGTGGAACCACACAAAAAGTGGGTAAACTGGATGGAATATAAAGAGAGAAAAAGAAGGCCAGGCATCAGCTACTGATATATGCCTACCCTCCCATGCCATAGACTGTTTCTTCTCTGCAGTGGCCCTCTGGAATGTTGCCCTGCCTTGGAACCAGCTGACTATGGATTGAAACATCTACAAATTATAAACTGAAATAAACCTTTTCTTCTTCAACTTTGGGTACCATGTATTTTATCTCAGCAAGGAAAAAAGTATCTTAGACAGTGACAAGACCAATATTCTGATTATTCAATAACTTTTATGTCTCTTTATGACTAATTTTAAAAAATTAAACCCATTAATTAAATTTAGATATACATAATGGTCACGTTCATCATAGAAATCATGATATATATTCATTCTTATTTTTCTTCTATTCTCCTCCCCTCCTTTAGTCCCCCTTCCCTTCCTTACTTACAACCTTTGTTTCCATTTTTCCTTCTTTTCTGATTTTTTCCTCTTCTCCATTCCTTCCTTTCCTCCTCCCGAGTTCCCATTCTCACTTACATATTTTCTTCCTGTTTCACAATATCTGCTATGCATTTTTAGCCTTATTTATACTTTTGGTTTGTCACATCAGAAAAACAATGTGATATTTACATTTGTGTCTAATTTATTTACCTTGAGAGTATGGTCTCAAGAAGCATCTGTTTACCTAAAATGTCTCAAATTCATACTTCTTTATGGCTGAATAGTACTCCATTGTATAAAAAGCACATCTTCTTTGTCCATTTACCAGTTGATGGGCATTGAGCTGTTTTCAGGATTTAGCAATTACAAACTATGCTATTAAAATGGGCATGCAGAGCCTCACACCTGTGCCCACACCAGCTACCATTGGAATCCTCCCTTGGGTAGTCAACGAGGGCTGGGAGCAGAAGCAATCAGCCCCACCCTCATGCACATGCCAGCTGCCATTGGGATCCTCCCTTGGGTATCCAGTGCCAGCAGGGAGAAAAAGAAGTCAGTGTAGCCCCTGTGCACATACCAGCCTCCATTGGGACCCTTCCTCCAGTAGCCAGTGTGGGCAAGGAGAAGAAGGAGCCAAACCTGCCCCTGTGAGCCTGATAGCTGTCACTGGGGACCTGTGGCCAGTGCAGGCTTGCAGAACCAGCCAGCCACAACTTGCAGAAGGCATGTGTGTCTGGAGAAGCCTGCTCCATGAACCACCACCTCCAAAGGAAGCTAGGTTAGGAGAAACTCAGGTGCCTGACTCATTCCCCTATACCACGGGTGCGTAGTCAGTATGAGAAGTGCCTGG
The DNA here is from genome assembly GCA_004363535.1 of Dasyprocta punctata. Taxonomy (NCBI): domain Eukaryota; kingdom Metazoa; phylum Chordata; class Mammalia; order Rodentia; family Dasyproctidae; genus Dasyprocta; species Dasyprocta punctata. Next base: position 5,986 of record RJWM01016162.1, on the reverse strand, counting down.
GACTGCACAACCAGTTAGTTCAGAGAAAACTAGGAAAATGTCAAGACAAAAGAGCAAAAGGCAATCTCAGACCTCCAGCCTACACAGAACAAGTCCAGAAGACATAGACATAGAATAAATTTGAAGCCCCAAACCTGAAATTTCTGGGATGATGGCAACTGAAGAAAAGAAACAACTTCCAGAAGCTGTAAAAGAAATCAGATCAGAAAAAATATCTCAGGTAAAAGAAGACATGGCAAACATAATAAAAGTGTTGAGCATATCTAAAAAAAGACATAGATTAAAAAATTAGAGGGGCATAGGAAAATGAGAGAAACCTTGAATGAGCAATATAGGAAAGAATTGGAATGCATGAAACATATTCAAAGAGATGAAAAACTCCATTGAAAGTTGTCAAAACTGCTTGAACACAGCTGAAGACAGACCTTCAGACTTGAAGACAGGATGACAGCTAGTATTCAGGAAAGGAAAGATCTCTTAAAAACAACAAGAAACCAGGAAATAACAATTCAATGACTGCAATACAACAAAAAGAAAAATAATTTAAGTGATAGGTGTCAGCAAAAAAGCAGAAGTCAACACAAATGACATAAAAAGACTATTTACAGAAGTAATATCAGAGAACTCCTTAAGCATGAGTAAAGGACCTGACATACAGAAAAATGCATATAGAACTCCAACTAGACATAACCAAAATAAACCTACATCCAGACATATAATGCTCAAGATCCCAGAAATTCTGCAAAAGAACAGAATATTAAAGAATGTTAGACAAATGAAACAGATTACCTATAAAGGAAAACCCATCAAAATCATGGTGGATTTCTCACATAAGCCATCAAGTCAAGAAGAGCTTGGAGTGAAGTGTTTCAAGTTCTGAAAGAAAAAACCTCCAATGCAGATGGATGTACCCTGCAAAAGTATCTTTCAAAATTAATGAAGAAGCAAGATACTGACTATACACCTGGGACTTGCCTGGGCTTGCTCTGTGCTCCACAGGCTTTGAAACCCTTGCAGCCAGACACAAGGTCCTGGTGGTGCCACACTCCAGGGTATGCTGCAGCTAGCTGCGTAGGTCCCAGAGATTCTGAACCCCACCCAGTAAGGCAGAGGGTCCAGCAACACACTCTGGGAGTGCACCCTCACTAGCTACACAGAGGGTCGAGCCCTATCCAGCCCAGCTGTCAGCGCAATCCATCAGGGGAAGGCCCGGCCAGACTCACAGGACACAGAGGTACTGAACCCAGCCCAGCTCAGAGCCCCAGGGCTGCTCATCAGGGAGTGGCCAGCGTAGCTGCAGAGCTTTAGAGAACTTGAGCTCTACCCATTAGAGCACAAGGTGTGAGCTGCATTGTTCAGGGGTGCAGCCATGCTGCAGGTCCTAGAGGTTGCAAACCCCACCCAAACAAGAGCAAGGCCCCAGCACTATATGCCTGGGACTCGCCCGGGCTTGCCCCATGCTCCAGAGGATCTGAACTCCTCACAGCCAGACTCAAGGTCCTGGTGGTGCCACACTCTGGGATGTGCTTGGCCTAGCTGCGAGGGTCCCGGAGATTCTAAACTCCACCAAGCCAGGTTGAAGGTCCAGTGACACACCCCAGAACTGTGCCTCTGCAAGCCACCTGGGTTGTGGGGGTTCTGAATGCTATGCAGCCAGGTTCTAGGCCATGGCAACAAGCTCCAGGGGTGTGAACCTGCTAGCTACAGGGAGGATACACACTTTGTCCAGCCCAGCATCCCAGAGCAACAAAACAAAGTACGTCAGGGGAAAATGCAGCCAGCCTCACAGACCCAGAACACAAGGGTCCAGTGCCAAATCTGGGGGTGTGCCCAGCTAGCCACAGGGTTATTGGAGGGTTGAAGCTCTTATTCAGCACAGTGTCCCAGTGCAGTTCATTTGGAGGATGCCTGTTCATTCACACAAGTCTCAGAAGAAATTGACAAAACGAAAGAGCAAGAGGCAGTCTCAATCCCCCAGCCCACTGAGAACAAACCCAAGAGACACTGAAATGCAACACACTGGAAGTGACACAACTGAACTTTCAGAAATAATAGCAACTAAAGGAAACAAACAACTCCATGAAGCTATAGAGGAAATCAGATCAGAAATAATATCTCAGCTAAAAAATGAAATGACAATTCATATGAAAGAAATGCTGTGTGTATCTAAAAAAGATCAAGATAAAAAATAGAAGAACATAAGAAAATGAAGGAAACTTTGAATGAACAATATAAGACACAATTAGAATGCATGAAATGGATACAAAGGAAAATTCAGGAAATGAAAAATTCCATGGAAAGTTGGCAAAAACTGCTTGAATTAAACTGAAGATAGAATCTCAAAGATTAAAGACAGTGTGGAAGTTTACCTTCACGAAAGAAAAGATCTCTTAAAAATAACAAAGAATCAGGAAACAAAAATTCAACAGCTGCAAGATGATGTCAAGAGAAATAACATAAGATTAATAGGCATAAATGAATAAACAGGGGTCAATACTAATGACCTGTGAAGACTACTCACAGGAATAATAGCACAAAATTTTCCAAACATGGGAAGAGAATCTGATATACAGGTGAGGCATACAGAACCCCAACAACCACAACCAAAATAAATATTCACCTAGGCATATAATAATTAGGATATCAGAAATACTGCACAAAAACAAAATACTAAACACTGCCAGAGAAAATAAACAGATCAACTATGAAGAAAAGCCTACCAGAATCATGGCAGACTTCTTAAAACAAACCTTCAGGTCAAGAAGAGCTTGGAGTGAAGTATTTCAAATCCTGAAAGGAAACAAATTTCAGCCCAGACTGATGTATCCTGCAAAACTATCTTTAAAAATTGATGGAGAAATAAGATACCTCCATGACAAAGAACAACTGAAGAAATTTATGGCCACCAAACCAACACTACAAAGACTACTGAAAGACACTCTAGAAAGAGAAAAAGATAGATACAATCCTAAGAACAACAACAAAAGGAAACCACTAAGTAGGGCAAATAATTAAAAAGAAAATGTAGAAAACCAACAAGAGAAAGATATCATGACAGGGATGAGTCAGTACATATGAGTTATATGAATGAATGTAAATGGTCACAACTCACCAATAAAAAGAAACAGACTGGCAGAGTGGGTTAAGAAACAAAATCCAACAATATGCTGTGTACAAGAGACACATTTCACTCAAAAGGAAACTCAAAGACTAAAAATCAAAGGATGGAAAACAATACTCCATGCAACAGGAACTCAGAAAAAATCAAGAGTAGCTATTATGTTTGCAGACAATGTGAAATTCAAACCAAGAATGATCAAAAGAGATAAAGAAGGTCACATACCTGTTAGGGAAAAACTTCATGATGAAGAGATTATAATCATAAATATATATGCGCCAAATATGGGAGCGCCTAAGTATGTAAGGCAATCCTGAATAAACATAAAAAACCAAATAAACAATAACAGAGTTATAGCGGGGTTCCTTAACACACCACTGTCACAAAGAGACAGATCAACCAAACAAAAAATCAGCAAAGAAATAACAGAACTGAATCAAACTTGTGAACAAATGGACCTTGTAGATGTGTACTGAGTATTCCAGCCATCAACATCAGAATACACATTCTTCTCAGCTGCACAGGGGTCATTCTCTAAAATAGATCATATACTGGTCCACAAAACACGCTTAAGTAAATGCAAAGGAACTGAAATAATTCCATGCATATTATCTGACCCTAGCACAATAAAACTGGAAATGAATGACAAAAAACCCACAAGAACCCCATAAACACATGGAAATTAAATAACACTCTCCTAAACAATCAATGGGTCACAGAAGAAATTAAAGAAGAAATTAAACAATATGTACAATTGAATGAAAATGCAAATACAAATTACCAGAACCCGTGGGGCACAATGAAAGCAGTCCTCAGAGGGAAATTTATAGCACAAAACTTCCACATGAGAAAAATGGAAAGAACACACATAAACAGCCTAATGATGCACTTGAAACTTCTAGAAAAAGAAGATCAAGTCGAGTCCAAAGCCTGAAGAACGGAGGAAAATATCAAGATCAGAGTAAAAATTAATGCAACTGAAATTAAGAAAACAGGTTGTTGCCGTGAACTGCTTGCAGCTAGACTCAGGGTCCGGGTGGCAACATACTCTGGGGTATACTCTGCCTAGCTCCCTGGGTCCAGGAGGCCTTGACCACCACCCAGTTAAGGTGGAAGCTCCACCCACACACCCTGGGAGGCCGCCATCACTGGCTGTGTACAGGATCCGGCTCTACTGTGTCCCGCAACTCAGCACAACCCAAGACACAATGAGACCCTCAGGGGAACACCCTGCCAGCCTCGCAGGACACAGAGATACACAGCCCAGCCCAGCTCAGCCCAGGAGCCCAGAGCTGCTCATCAGGGACAGACCAACATAGCTGCAGAGCCTTGGAAAGCTTGGACTCCCACCACCAGAGTGCAGAGCGCACATGAGCTCCATAGTTCAGTGGAGCTGATTGTGTGTGACCCATTGTAGAGCTCACGGGACCCCACCCAGCCAGGAGCAAGGCCCCGGCACTGTAGGCCTGGGACTTGCCCAGGCTTGCCCTGGCACAGTTGTTGCTCTGAACTCCTTGGAGCTAGACTCAGGGTCTGGGCGGCATCATACTCTGGGGCACACTCTTCTTAGCTCCCTGGGACCAGGAGGCCTTGGCCCACACCCAGTTAAGGCGGAGGCTCCACCCACATGCCCCAGGAGGCCGCCATCAATGGCTGCACACAGGATCTGGCTCTACCATGTCCAGCGACTCAGTGTGACCCAAGACTCAACATGATCCTCAGGGGAATGCCCGACAAGGCTTGCAGGACACAGAGTCACATAGGTTCTAGAAGAAAATGACAAAATGAAAGACCAAGAGGCAGTCTGAGTCCCCCAGTCCACTAAGAACAAACCCAAGAGACACTGAAATGGAAAACACAGGGAGTCACACAACTGAACTTTCTGAAATGATAGAAAATGCAGTAAATAAACAGCTTGATGAAGCTATAGAGAAATTCAAATCAGAAATATTCTCTCAGCTAAAAAATGAAATGTGAATCATTATTAAAGAAATGTGTGTATCTAAAGAAGAGCAAGATAAGAAAATAGAAGAACTTTATAAAATGATGGAAACTTTGAATGAACAATATAAGACATAAACAGAATGCATGAAACAGATGCAAAGGGAAAGGCAGGAAATGAAAAACTCCATGGAAAGTTTGAAAAACCACTTGAATGAAGCTGAAGATAGAATCTCAGATCTTGACAGCATGGGAGATCATGGTGATGAAAGAAAAGATCTCTTAAAAATGGTAAGGAACCAAGAAACAACAATTCAACAGCTGTAACATGATGCCAAGAGAAACAACATAAGATTAATAGGCATCAATGAAAAAGCAGGGGTCAATACTAATGACCTGTGAAGAATATTCACAGAAATAATAGCAGAAAACTTTCCAAACATGGGAAGAGAATCTCAAATACAGGTAATTGAGGCATACAGAACCTCAATTAACCACAACAAAAATAAATCCTCACCCAGACATATAACAATAAGGGTATCAGAAATACAGCACAAGAACAAAATACTAAAAGCTGTCAGAGAAAAGAAACAGATCACCTATGAAGGAAAGCCTATCAGAATCACGGCCGACTTCTCAACACAAACCTTTAAGTTAAGAAGAGCTTGGAGTGAAGTATTTCAAATTCTGAAAGAAAATAACTTTCAACCAAGTTTGATGTACCCTGCAAAACTATCCTTAAAAATTGATGGAGAAACAAGATACTTTCATGACAAAGAACAACTGAAGAAATTTATGGCCACAAAACCAACACTACAAAGAGTACTGAAAGACACTCTAGGAAGAGACAAAGAAAGACACAGTCTTGAGAACAACAACAAAAGGAAACCACTAAGCAGCGCAAATAATTAAACAGAAAATGTAGAA
>RJWM01016161.1:0-46094 GCA_004363535.1 Dasyprocta punctata | reverse complement strand
AAAAAAAAAAAAAAAAAAAAAAAAAAAAAAGGAAAAAGGAAAAAGGAAAAACCAAACACTGATGCCCCAGCCCCATGCAGCCAGACTAATGAAATCAGAGCCCCTGAGTGTAGGTCTACACATAGGTATTTTTCAAGGGCTTCTGGGTGGTTCCAAGTATTATAGCCAGGTGTGAGCTATACACCATATCTAAGACTAGAACAAGGAGAAAAATGCTAACAGAGAAGACAGCAAGGGGCTGGGGGTGAGGGATACTTCAGTGGTACAGCATTTACCTGGAATGTGTCCTGGGTTTGATTCCCATGACTGAAAAAAAGAAAAAAGCGGCTGCAAAGGATAAGAAGATAGAAGGAAAATCCAGCGAAGACCAGGGGCCTCAAAGGGTATGGAATGCTGCTGAGAAGTCCTAGGCGTCCAGGGTGATTTTGCTTGGTGAAGCAAGTTAGCTGGTGATAAAAACCATGTCATGGAGTGGTGGGGAACAGGGGAAGACTGAGAGTTAGTTAAAGGGAAAATGGGAGGTGAAAAAGTGGAAATGAGAGTAATCAACAACTCTTGAGAAGTTTCATTGTGAATCAGAACCGACACATGGAGGCAGCTGAAGTGAAATGAAAGCACGTGGCACCGTGCCTGGCAGATTTAAGACGTGAAATTATAGAGCATGTCTTGTGTGGCTGGAAATGATGGTGATGATAGCATGCACGGGTCCAGAAGAGGAAGGGGACATCTGGGTTGGCCAGGCTTTGAGGAGGTGGGAAGAGCAGGGGCCGGAGTATGTGTTGGGGACAGACACTTCTTCCACAAGACAGGTGCAAATGCTGGCACCTTTGTAGGTAGTGGTGGAAGATCAAAGGTGGAGAGAGTTCATTTCTGGTGACTGCTTTTTGGCTACTTCATCTATGAGGTGAGAGTGGGTGGGGACAGGGATCAGAGGGTCTGAAGGTCTTGGGAGAGAGAATCTGTCTCTGTGGTCATAAGGTCTGTGGGCAGTGTGGAGGACCTGCCCATCCAGGTTTGCGGTCCTGTTGTATGAGAGGACACAGGCAGCCCCTGCATGTGAACTCCTCTGGCTGTGGGCAGGTGTGGAGGGGAACTGGAGTCACCTGGGGCTGGGGAGTTTGCCAGTCAAATAAAATGAAAGGAGACAGGAGACTGAAGGGCAACTCTGTGAATGGAGCACAGAACCAAAATAGGACAAGGATGAAAGGTGGGCAGTGAGGAAAAGATCACCGTAGGCTGATGAGGCTGGAGAGGAAGTATTGGCTATGACGGAGGAAGTAAGCTGGGAGGAGAGGAAGTGGTTAGGAGAGGATACGGGGAATAAAATCTGTGTGTCACTGTCGTGAAGATAAGGGTTAGGACAGGCTGAGGGTGTGGCAGTGAGACACAACTGACCACACATGACCAAGAAGCTGGATCTTTGGAGACATGATTCCATTGTTCACAAGGACGGCCCCAAGGATGGTGGCAAGAGTAGCAGAGAAGAGATCAAAGCAGGCAAGAAAGTCTTCAAGAAGCTTGGTTATTTCTCTCTGGAAGGTCTGCTGTTTGACAACAGAACTGAGGCTATCTTGAATACAGCTATGTCCTCGCGTGCCTGGCATGGGACAGGTACCAATAAAACTCTAATGAAAGAATAGACCTAATATGTAATTTGATTTTTTTTTTCAGGGCTAGGCTATAGAGGCCCTTCCCAGTCCTCAGCGTGGTTCGAGAAGTTTATATTTATAATCTCATGGAAAAGTTATTGGAGTTCCAATAAATTAATTCCAGTGCAACCCACAGCAAGAATAAAGACACTAAGGCATATTTATAGTTGTGGGGAGACAAGGGGACCCTAAATTCAGCTAGGGTGCTGGTTAACCAGAACAAAATCCTCAACCCAGGGCTGAACTCAGGGTTTTATTCATTTGTGAAGAAGGGAGTGGCTGGAGGATGAGTGACTGTGAGAATGGCAGAAAGTATGTGAGTGTTGTGAGCTGGGCCAGGTAGGAGTCCTGAAATCACCTCTGCAATATGCAGAGAAGGATATGCGGAAAAAGTAATCTACATCACCTCATTGGAGGCAGTATCTAATGTTTTGGGGTTGGTGCTTCAGCTCTGATGTGTAATCCTTTGTGCCCTGGGAAGTCATAGCCTCTTATCTAGAGGCTGGATGCCAGCCAACAGTGTGGAGCATGGCTCTCCATGCCTCTTGGCTCACACATGTTTTGGGAGCTGTAGAGTGGGGAAACACTGTCACCTTGCTTCAAAGACTACACTCAGTACTTTGGCTAGACTGATTTGCATTGCTAAAGCCACTTGAAGGGATAACGAAAAGTCCTAGCCAGCTCTGTACATATCAATACATGGAAATAGGGCCAGGTTTAACCAAAATGGAGATAATTGCACTTCTTTCAAGGAGAGTTGTCCAGGTGGTCCTCCACACGAGGCACCAAACTTAAGGTCTTGTGTGTGCTAGGCATGCACTCTACCACTGAGCTATACTCCTAGTCTTGTGTAATTTGGTGTTTATGCTTTGCAGTTGAGAAAAATGAGGCCTGAGGTTCCCAAGAAGTATCTGTAAATTGTTTAGCATCTTTGAAATTCCTTTTACCTGCTCCTCACCACCTACCAGCCCCCTGCCCTCATTATATCTTCCTAGCTTGGGTGTTTCAAACCCAGGGCACTCTACAATTGAGCTATATCCCCAGTCTTATTTATTTATTTATTTATTCATTTATTTATGAGGCAGGGTCTTGTTATATCAGTTAGGCTGGTCTGTTTTTTTAATTTTTTTTTTTTAATTTTTTGAGACAGGGTCTTGCTACACAGTTCAGGGACTGAACTTGAACTCACTATGTAGCTCAGGCTGGCCTCAGACTTGTGGCAATCCTCCTGCCTCTGCCACCTGAGTGCTGAGATTACAGGTGTGCATCACCATGTTCAAGATTCAGGCTAGTTCTGAACTTACTATGTAGCCCAGGCTGGTCTTGAATTTGTGGTTGTCCTCCTGCGACAGACTCCTGAGTGCTGGGATTTCAGGCAGGCCCCAACACATCCAGCTCCCAGCCCTTTATTAATGATTTTGTTTTTTAGATCTTGAGACATAGTCTCACTAAATTGCCCAACTGAGATGATTTTGTGATGCTCCTGCCTCAGCTTCCCTCAGTGCTGTGATTACAGTGTGTGCTACCACACCCAATTTGGTCTCTAGTTCTGCTTCCTCAAGTTCAGCCTCCAATTACTCCTTCCCAACTCTTGAGCATGTCTCTCCCCTGAGGATGAGACTGAGCTCACCCCTGGCACCATGCCATCATTATCTTCTGGGCTACATGTGCATATTGTCAGCCTGAGCTCACTGTGTGCTTGTTGGGTTCCTGCCTACCCTTAACTCAGTGCAGAGGGTGCCTCTCCCAGCAATAAGCTGCTTGCCTCCCTCTGCCTATTTGTGTCATCCCTGCTACCCAGAGCCACACAAAACAAACTTATCTGCATCTCATCTGTCTGCTCAAGTGGATTTTAGGAGCTGGACTGAGGGGATGTGGATTGTGGGCCATAGGCAGAACTCAGAGGGGCCAAAAGGCTTTATTATTGGCAAATCTGTACACTGTACACTGGAGGGTGGACAGGGCAGGTGTGGGTCCTCCCAGCTGCTTGCTTTGCCCCTGAAGGCAGGAGAGAACAGGGAGTGTGTTTGCAGATGCCTTTCCTGCTATTGTAGGGAGAGTACCTCTGTCTTCCTGCTGCCACTGCACAGGCCTCTAGGGACGGTCACAGGGAGCAGGAGCCTTCTTCCGCTCACGACTCAGCAGCGTCACGAGCTTGGCCTTGAAGCCCACCTGTGGGCCTGAGCGGCTGGTGCCACCTGCCTCGTCCAGCTCCAGTTCTAGCAGCCGCCGGTACTGGGCCTCCAGGCTGCTGTCGTGAGCTGGGCCAGGCCAGCTCAGGTCCTCACTGCTGTGGTAGATGGGGCTTACCAACGGGCTGCGGCCACCAGAAGGACCTTCTTGGGGCTTGGAGCCCCCGTTGGGCAGCCCTGGGTTGGACTCCAGCATGCACAGGTTCTCGTAGAGGTGCTCGGCGGCGGCTGGGGGCCCACTGGCCCGCTTGCGCACTGAGGCGTAGAGCTCAGATGCTGGCTTTTCAGGTGTGGGGTCCAGAAGGAGTGGCAGGCTCTGGGGCCCAGGCTCGGTCACATATGCACTCCTGGAAGTGGGAACCCCGGGCCCTGGAGGAACCTCCCGAAGCTCTCCAGGGGGCTCCAGGGAAGGCATGGAAGTGGCCCGAGGTAGGGGGCAAGGTCGTGGAGTTGCCAGCTCGGGTAGCCGTTTCCGCTGGCGGGCGATGGCAGCAGCCACCACACCACATATGTCAGGGGCACGTGAGCTGCTAAAGGCGAAGAGGCCCTCACCGGTGTCACAGCGGCGGCCAGCCTCAAAGGAGAACACACCCTGGACACGGGAGACACAGATGGGGAGTCAGAATCTGAGGGGCTAGGACACTGCCTCCCAGGGTCCTTCCTTGCAGGGACATGCTGGAGCGAGGCAGCCACTCCCACCTCACCTTGTCAGAGCCAAACTTTCGCAGGAAGTGGTAGGGCCAGCTGTAGAGGGCCTGGGGGCTGGAAGTCTCCCTCAGCTGGATGGCGTCCTGGCCCAGCACCAGGAGGTAGGGACCCTTCAGCTGGCAGCGGGTGGCAGCCTCAGTCCTCTGCACTACCACAGGAAACTCACTCACTGCAGGCAAGCAGGGAGGCGTCAGTCTCCCAGAGATGTCAGCCCTGGAGGTAGTAAGGCTGAGGCTGTTCCCTGGCTTCCCGTGGACTCACCTTCCTGCCAGGAGGAGTAGATGGAGTTTTCCTCCATGGGGACGAGACCGCTCTTGGGACACTCAGCCTCTCTTGGTCCAGAGGAGCAATCCCCTGTGCTCTGGGGATGGGGCTCAAGTCAGAGGTTAGGGCCCACCCAGCTCATCTCCTGCTGCCTCCCACAGGGCCAGCAACTCAGGACTGCATGGCAAGCAAGGGCATTCAGGGACCCAGTGCCAATCCAGTTCTGCCCCTGACGTGTATGACCCCAGCCACCCAAATGAGACTATCTCCCCAGCTTCACAATGGGCAACGATTCCCACTGGGCTCTCTCTGGGCTGATTACCAGGCTGAGTCGTGTGATTCTCTGACAGCTTGGAACAGGGAAGAGGTGGGGGTCTTAGGGGCAGCACATAGACATGAACTGGCCAGAGAGCAATGTCCAGGTTTCTTTCTGAATCCCACCTGTGAGTCACCCTTGACCTTCCCCATCCTTCACTCCACATCTAGTCATTTAGCAAGTATGTTCATAGGTTCTTTCAACATCTCCACCATGACCACCTTGGCCCATGGAAGCACAGCTAGCATGCAATGCAACTGCCCTCTCATTGTTCTCCTTGATCATGTTCATTTTCTTTTTTAATTTAAAATGTTTAAAATGAGATATAAGCCGGGCATGGTAGCGCACGCCTTTAATCCCAGCACTCAGGAGGCTGAGGTAAGTGGAGCGTTGTGAGTTCGAGGCTGGCTTGGGCTACAACACCAAGGTTATATAGTTCAGACTGGCCCTGAACTCACCATGTAGCCCAGGCTGGCTTCAAACTCAGCTTCCCAAATGCTGGGATTATGGGCATGCGCCACCATACCCAGTTCAAACCCAGCTATTTTAAAGCATATAACTCAGCAGTTTCTAGTATTGTTACCTGATTGTGCAGCCATCACCACTACTAGTTCCAGAACCTTCTCATCACCTCAAGTGGAAACTTTGTATCCATTACCAGTCATTCCCATTTCACCCCTTGAAGCCTCTGGAAACTAATGTACTTTCTATCTCTCTAGATATGCCTATTTTGGACATTCCCTATAAACGGAATCATATTAGGTGGTCTTTTGTGTCTGGCTTTTCACTTAACGGAATGTATTGAAAGTTTATCCTGGGGATGGAGGTGTATACCTATAATCCCAGAACTCTGGGAGGCTGAAGCAGGAGGATTGCAAATTTAAGCCTAGCCCAGTATCTTTAATTTAGTAAGACCCTGTCTCAACAACAACAACAACAACAATAACAACAAATGGTCTATCCATGTTGTACTTCATTCCTTCTGATGGCTGAATAATATTCTGTCAGATGGATGGGCATTCATCAGGGGATGGCCATTTGGGTAACTGTGAATCCTGGTGCCATAAACATTCATGTCAAGTTTTGTGGGGACACCTGTTTGAATTCTCTTGGGTGTAGACTGAGCAGTTGAGTTGCTGGGTCATTTGGTAACTCTATGATTAACTTTTTGAGGAACCACCAGTCTTGTTTCATTTTGGTCTATTGCAGACCATGTGAGCCTTTACAACCACTGGCTTAAACCTTCTGAAGTCTCCTCTGACTCAGATAAAATCCCAAACCCCATACATGGCCCAAGGCAATTTCTTTTTTTTTTTTTTTTTTGCAGCACTGGGGATTGAACTCACAACCTCACGCCTGTCAGACAGGTGCTTAAGTCACTGAGCCAAACTCCTGGCCCTGGCCCAAGGCAATTTCAACTGGCTTTCACTTAACTCTCTCTGCAACTTCACTGCCTCCTGTACTTCTCTTGAGGCTCCTTTTCCTCTGACTGTGCCAGCCTTCTTTCTGTCCCTTGAACACACAATACTTTCTCCTACTACAGGGCCTTTGCCATGCTTTCCTCTCTGTTTACAATTCTCAGTCCTTATTGTCTTGGATGTACTTTACTCAGACCTTTGCCTGATGGGCCTTTCTCTTTCCCACCCGGTACTAGGAATTCAACCCAGGGCCTTTGTTTGCACTAAGCCACATCCCTAGCCAAACTTTTTCAGTTTTGTGTGTGTGTGTATGTCAGAGAGAGAGAGAGAGAGAGAGAGAGAGACAGAGACAGAGACAGAGACAGAGACAGACAGAGACAGAGACAGAGAGACAGAGACAGAGAGAAAGAGAGACAGAGCGAGAGAGCGAGATAGGGTCTTTCTTGCTAAATCACTAAATTGCTCAGGTTGGGCTCAAACTTGAGATCGCCCTACCTCAGCCTGTCAGAGTGCTGGAAGTGCAGGTGTGCACCACCCCGCCCAGGTTGTGGGCTCTTACATGTCACTCAGGACTCAGGCCCACTGTGCTGTCAGACTTTCTTTGACCCTTCTCCCATTTCACTTTCACTGTAGCATGTATGCCCATCCAAGACTCACTCTGTAGGTTTCTGGGCCATTTCCCGGCCTTGCAGGTATGTGGTAATGCTTACACAGTGACAGGATATGAGTGAGCAAGGAGACGTGTAAGTGTGGGCTGCGGTGGTTCCTCCAGGCGCCGCCTGCCCTGCACTCACCGGGAAGGCCAGCTGGCAGATGGGCTCCATCCAGGCCTGGCGATGCTGTGCAGCCAGCAGGTGGCTGCGCTCCGTGGTGGTGAGCAGGAAGGCTCCAGTGTCCCGGGGGCAGCTCTCACCATCAGCCGGCAGCACGGACACACAATCTGCTAGGCGGATAACCCGCCGCTCCCCGCGCCGACCTGGCCCCCCTGATCTGTCACCTGCTGGCCCCAGGCCTCCATCCCGGGCATCCCAGCTTTCCAACCGTGCCACGCCTGATGGGCCTCCTGCGTAGAGCAGAGCCCATACCTTTCGCCAGGACTTCTGCAAAGAAGAGGGTAGGAGAGGAGACCCTTGAGTGGCAGATGTTCCTGCCACTCAGCTCGGTAAAAGCTTAACAACTTTTGCTAGCCATCCAGATGGGCCTTTGCCTCCCCCTAGACCTCAGGGTACCAGGGAAGGAGGCCATACCAGGGATTGGCTGGGGAGAGCTTTGGAGTCTGTGGCTGGACTCAGTAAGCCCTGGGTTCAAATTCCATCTACCATTTCCCTTTTTACCTTCCTTTCCTAACTGACTTCCATAGTACCAGTGTCCTTGGTTCTCAAAAGGTCAGAACATGAAGGTAGGGTTTCCACTGGATTATGTTTATGAAGTAGATAATGGTTGGGGCAGATCACTTGATATTGCTGTTATGTTGGTTCCTACTTCTACCCATCAAGAAACACATTTGGGCCATGGCTGGGTGGAAAGGAGGCCGCAGCCTTATTCTGGCAAGGAAGGAAACATGCAAATAGGTTTGAGCAAAGGAAATAGACCGTTGATCTGCTTGGGCAGCAGCTGAAGCTGAGCTGTGGGGTGCAGGGCCTGCTGCCAGAGGTGACCTCCCCACTTCTCCCTTGTCTGCAGGGTGTGGCTCTTCCAGCTTAGCCCCTGGCCCTTGCTTGGGGGCCTCAGTGCCACTGTTAGAACCCATCTAAGGCTGTTCAGCTCTGACCTGCTTGGGGGTTTTGATTCTCAGACCCTTCCCTTGTTTCACCTTCCTCTTCTTTAAACAAGGCAGCCTTTCTTACCAAGGCCTGTTCAGCCCCAGCCCTTTCAAACCAAGAACTAGGTTCTGCTTGTTCCCAAATTCCTGGGTTCTACTACCCATCCCAGACTCCCTTCCCAGTTCTACCAGGTCTAGGTGCTTTCGGGGGTTAGGGCGGCTGCCTGACAGCCAGGGGTCCCCACCTTGCCAAACTTGACGTGTTGCTGGTAGAGGATGCCATCCTTGACGGGGGTCTCTGCAGGCTCCATGGCCACGACCAGCCAGAGGCCCACTGTCGAGAAGACCTGAGGAGACTGGTGACAGGCTGGATAGGAACTCCTCACACTTCCTTCTTCTGACCACTTCCCCCTCCCTCTGTCCAGAGAGGCAGCTGCTGGGCCGGGGGAGGGGAGCCCAATCTTCAGTTAAGGGAGGGGAGGGGTAGCGCATTCTTCCTGGGGATTCCGGTTGGCCTAGGGTGCCTACACCTGCTTGGTAGGAGCCTCAGGCCTCTAAAGGGCAAGTGACCCCTGTGCTGGCACCTGGGTCAGCTGGGTATGAGCATCTGACCACAGGCTGGCTGCCCTGAGTCATGAACTCCGACCCTTCCCCCATCCAGGCAGCCGTGCACCCTGGGGCCTAGCACTTAGTAGCCTTTCTGTCACCCTAGGACCTTCTCAGATCGGCCAACTCCTGGCTTTCCTGCCCAGTTCTGGTTTGTCACTAGACCTGCCTGAGTGTCTACCCGATCTCTGCTTCTACCCAAAATGCTTCTAATGTTCACTTGCTTCTATTCTTTTTTGCAGCTCCTGCTCCATGTGGGCTGATCTGGCTCTCTCCACTCATCCCAAACCAACCCTGCTTCTCTCCCTTCCTTGGGTCTAAACTGGGCTGCTGAAACCAGCACTCAGGGGCCTGAGTTCTGGCCTCCACCTCCCTGAGCCTCATTCCACACAGACCAGCCCTTCCAGCATGCCCTTACCACTGTGCTGCTGGGGGGCATGGGTACCTCTTCCTCCTGGAGGCTGTCCCTGAGCAGCCACGCTTCCTGAGAGCAGTGGCCTTCACGACATGCCTCAAGCCGGGCAGCCAGTCCACTGGAGATCCACACCCCTGAATGGCTCCGGCCACATGAGTATGGGTGGCAGGTCCCCAGTGGGCTCCTCAGGGAGGTGGTCACATGCTCTTTTAAAGCTGCTTCCTGTCAACTGCCTTTTTTGTGTGGGTGTGGTGGGGTGGGCTAGCCTTGCTGGAGGCTGGTATATGCAGCAGTGTCTGAATCTGAATATCTGAATATCTGAATTCTGGGAACAGTCTCATCTTTAATTCAATGCTCCTTTTGGGGAAGAATATGTAACCAGGCTAACGAATGCTGTTTTAGAGTCGCATATTTGGCCAGGAAATTTTTTTTTTTTTTTTTTTTTTTTTTTGCGGCATCGGGGATTGAACTCACAACCTCACTGAGTCAAACTCCCAGCCCTCGTTTTTTGAAGCAGGGTCGCACTGTGTAGCTCAGGTCAGCCTTGCATTCGTGTTGTAGCCCAAGCCAGCCTCAAACTCACAACGCTCCTTCTACCTCAGCCTCTCAAGTGCTGGGATTAAAGGCATGCGCCACCATGCCTGGCTGTTTGTTTTTATTTTTTGAGACAGGGTCTTGCTATGCAGTTCAGGCTGGTCTTGAACTCACTATGTTGCTCAGGTTGGCCTCAAACTTGCAGCAATCCTTCTGCCTTGGCCTTCCAAGTGCTGGGATTACAGGCATGTAACACCACCCCTGCGTCAGGAAGTGCCTTCTAAAGGCCTTCTAGCACTTGGCTCTGTGGTTCCCGAGGCCCAAGCAATTCCAAGTCTCAGACATCACGTCCTCTGCATTCTCACTGCCATTTCAACAATGAGGAAATCAAGACTCAGAAAAATTAAGTAACTTGCCTGAGGCCACACACCAAGTGACAAACATGACTTGAGTAATCGCTGTCCTGCTGGATAAGCGTGTGGCCTTACACATGAAGGTCCTAGTGCAGAACTGCGTGACACACTGCCACTACTGTGCTGTGCTTCTGCTAATTTCTCACCGATGTTGAAGTCCTGATAGATCTGCTGGCAGTCTTATGAAGGTTGCCTTGCCTATGTTTCCTCACATTTGAATCTCCCTCTTACCTGTGGGCTTCCTAGGCAGGTCTCTGCCTGGCTTGACTGAGTCTTTATGACCCAGCAAAAAAACAGAACAGAGTAGGTCAGTGGGTATGTGGCCAGAATGGGATTCCTGTGGCATCGGCCACCTCCTCAGTGAATGAAACTGAGGGTTTCCAAGTGGAAGGCTGTGCATGCAGATAGCGAGCAGGGGCCTGAGACAGGAAAGAGCCTTCCAAGAAACTCAAGGCAAAGGCCTCTGCGCATCACACAACCATCAGGAAGAGCAAAGCAGGGGGTCAAGACAAGCTGGTCAGGAGGTGAGAGACTAGACCATCTCCCCTTGGCCCCCTGCTGTGGGTCCTACCTCAGCCATAAATCCCACAACACTAAGGAATGCCCTGAGCCCCCAGAGTGGGGCTCTGGTTAGGTGGCTTCTTTCACAGCCAAGTACCAACAGGCTGGGTGCTGGTGGCAGCAGTGGGAGATGCTGACACCTTGGCTCAGAGGGTGTTGGAGGGGGTGAGGGGGCGAGGTCTGCGTAGGAACTAGGGGGCAGATGAGTGAGACACAGAGGCAGGGCTGGGGCTGAGCACTTTAATGGCAGCTGGGAGTTGGCGGGTAGAAGATGCACAAAAATAGTAATTCTGGGGAGCACGGTGAGCAGCCCAGGCCAGCTGGGCTGAGAACACTGGCTTCATGTCCAGGGCGCTGGTCTGTGGAAGAAGTCCAGGCACTGAGGCCTCTCGGAGGGAAGGAGGGAAAATAGATGGCTCAGAAGTCCATAGAGCTGTGGGCCAGGTAGTCCTTGCGGCCGATGTTGCTGACCTGCTTGGTCTGCATGGCCTCGAGTTTGGGACAGTCAGTGATCCGATGGCCAAGGCCCCCGCAGAAGGCACAGCCACGCTCTTCTGAAGGGGTGACAGGAGAGTCAAGAAGGTTATAGACCCAGGATCTGAAATGTGGGCTCCCCCAAGTAGGTCCCCCCGCCGCAGTTCACCACTGTTTAGTATGGACTTGTTTTGTGGTGTTCCCACCCCTATCTCTAAGGCTGCCCCTGACCACAGCCCACCACCAGGGAGGCCTTCAGCCTCCTGTTCGGTACTGACCTCCGATATTCAGCATGGACTCATCCCCGCAGTGCAGTACTTGCAGCACTGGTGGCACCTTCTGTTTAGCTTCTAAAAGTAGGGCCTTGAGGTCCATCAGCACTGACTCATCTGGAAGGGGGAGGTGGTAGGGGATGGGAGGGAACCATCAGGCCCTATTCTGGGCCCTGTGGTCCAAACCTGGATAGTGGCAGGTAGAGGACCTGGGGGACAGCAGAGGTGGCTCTGGTGAAAGACTTACCACAAGCCTTATTGATGAAGGTGGTGGCAATGCCAGTGTTTCCTGAGCGCCCAGTACGGCCGATCCGGTGCACTGCAGAGAGGGATACAGCCTCTGGTCCACTGTCCAGGGACTGGGGACCAAGCTTGACCCCTCTCCTTTCTAGCCCACACCCTAAGTCTCCCAAGCTCCCTACCGTAATTCTCAATTTCCTCTGGCATGTCATAATTGATGACATGCTGGATGGCAGGGAAGTCCAGGCCTTTGGAGGCAACATCTGTGGCCACTAGGACATCTTTTTTCCCCTCCCGAAATGCTTCAATGGCCTTGGTCCGTTCCTCCTGGTCTAAAAAGGGTCACGTAGGAGATATTACAGTTATAGCAGGAATTTCAAGATTAGAGGCAGGCTGGGCAGACAATAAGAGGGATTAGGTGAGAGGCTGCCATGGTCAAAAGGTCCATGTCAATGCATGCAGTGTCCTGACCTTTGCCCCCGTGGATGGCCACAGCCTCGACCCCTTTGAGCAGCAGGTACTCGTGGATGGCATCTACGTCTGCCTTCTTCTCCGCAAAGATGAGCACCTGTCCAGGAAGGCTGACTTCAGTCACAGGGCCTCACCTGGACAATGTGCATTGTATCGTCCCTACCCTCATCTCCCCTGCCCTGGGACCACAGCCCCAGCCTGGACCAGCTGTACTCACAGGTGGAGGAGTCTTCTGCAGGCACTCAAGCAGGTACACCATCTTAGCTTCCTCCTTCACATATTCTACCTCCTGCCACCAAAGGGACCAGGTCAAGTGATTCCAAGGTTAGGCTCACAAGCCATGGCCCTGTTAAAGAGGCTGAGCCACTAATCTTGGCCAGAAGTTGACTAGGAACCTCTTGCTACCAAGGGCTGGACACACTAAGAATGGCCCTGGCTAAAGGCCAGAAGGTTTCAATAAAACCCCCAAGGCCCACAGGGTGAAGCCCTTGTTCCAATCAGCTTCAAGGGAGTCTGACAGGTGAGAGAGTACTGACTTACCTGTATGACATCCAGGCTGGCAGCCCCAGCACGTCCCACATTGATAGTGACAGGCTTTACCAGGGCACTCTTGGCAAAGTTCTGTATCTTCTTTGGCATAGTGGCACTGAAGAGCAGAGTCTGCCGCTGCCCCTAAGGAAGGACAGGAGCTGGGGCCCAGGGCAGGCAGGGCTGGGTGGGGCTTGGGCAAAGGTAAGAGATGGGTCTGGGAACACTGAGCAGCTGGGTTGCAGCCCCCCAGAAGTGGGAGCAGAAGGTGAGATAGCAAGGGGCCCAGAGTCCTCCATAAGGAATGTGGTATGCATGGGGAGGGGGGGCAGTAGAAGATGGGCACCTTAAAGTAGGAGAAGATGGTACGGATGTCGCCCTCAAAGCCCATGTCGATCATGCGGTCAGCCTCATCCAAGGCCAGGTAGCGACAGATGTCGAGGCTGACCATCTTCTTTTGTAGCAAATCCATGAGGCGCCCAGGGGTGGCCACCATCATGTGCACACCGCTAAGGACCAAAGAGAGATGCTGAGGTTGGGGTCACCTGTCCATCTCCTCCTGAGAGGCCATATCGTGTCACTGTTCTGCTGTACTGTCCTATGGACCTTCTTCCTGTCTCTATTCCTGTCTTCTCCTTGCCATCCCCTTCTCCTAAGTAGACATTCATGCCCTCGAAGAAGGAGATACAACCTTCTGGTCAGCACTTGGCTTGGCACAGATTCCTTTTCCTCCTGGGTCACTCCTCTCACCCCAGGAGAGCGATCCTGAACCTTTGCAGAGGCTTCACTGTGCCCTACTTTTTTTTTTGGAAAAAGGTCTTGCTATGCAGCTCAGGCTGGCTTCAAACTTGGCATATCCTCAAACTGAAGGTCTTCCTGCTTGGCCACCCAAGCACTTGATTAAAGGTGTGCCTGGTTCCACAGTCTCTCTGTAGCCCTTGCTGGGCTTACTTTCTGGGTATACTGACTTCATCTTTTTGGTGCTGCATCTTTCCTGAGACTGGGAAGGCCTTCTGTGACCCTAGGACCTCATCCAGGGCATCTGGTGATAGAAGCTGGAGACTGCATTGCATGGACAGGACATGGGTGCTTTGGGATCTAGCCCATGTTCAAATCTGCCCCTCTTCAAAATTCAAATGTCACCTTTCCTGTAAGCCTTCTCTGACTTCTTTCTTTCCGGATGTCCCAAGAGGATGGGCCATTCTATCTGCTGTGTTCCCACAGTACCTGAATACATCCCTCTATCTCACCTTAACTCACCTCCCCATTATACTTTGGGGCCCTTGAGGGCTGGGCTCACAGGAAGCCTCTGGGGGAGGGGGGGTCCAGAGAGTAACTAAAGGGACCTTTAGCCTCTCTCTAGAGAGAGGACCTTTAGCCCCTCTCTAGGCCCATGGGGCAGGGTTGCTGTACATACTGTCGGATGGTCTCCATCTGCTCTTTGACGGACATGCCTCCGATGCAGAGAGCACAGCGCAGGAGGGGTGAACTATCCTCCTGCAGCAGGCGGCAGTAATATTCCAGGATGCCATGGGTCTGCCGGGCCAGCTCCCGCTGTAGGAACAGGGATAAGGCTGGCACCCGGAGGCAGCTGCAGCATCTCCCCTGCCCATCAGGCTAGGCTATCTTACTGAGGGGCAGATGATGAGTCCATAGGGCCCTTCACGCTTAGAGAAAGGCAACCGCTTCTCTTGTTCCAGGCAGAACATGATGACAGGCAACGTGAACACAAGTGTCTTGCCTGATCCCGTGAAGGCAATACCAATCATGTCCCGGCCAGACAGACTGTTGAGAGAACACAGCCTGAGATCCAGCAGAAGACAGTAACTACTTCTCCAGTCAGACACCTGACCATTTCCCTTCCTGTCACAACCCTCCCCAGAGAAACCAGATCTCACAGTCTATACTCACATGGTGGGGATGCCCTGGATCTGGATGGGTGTCGGGTGGAGGATGCCTTTTTTCTTCAGGCCTCGAAGGATGGCTGTGGAAAGTAATAGGTGCTTTATCAGGGACCTCTGAAACTGATACTTCCTCACAAGTTAAAGTGATGAAATGAAGACTAGAGAACAGAAGGATGGGAAGAAAGGTAAACTTGTGTGATGCCATGGGCTTGGCGGGGCCAGGCTTCACGTCCAGGTCTAAGCTCAACATTACTTTGCCAGTAAAGCTCTGTAACAGCAGAGGAGAGTGAACATATGGCTAGGGCAACTGAAAGGTAATCGTAAAGAAACCCATCTCAAATCCTGGCATCCTCATTGGCTGGATCCAACAGTCATGCTACTGAGCTAAATGGGGATGAGAATACCACAAAGGTTTGGTTTAAAAAGTGTGGTGTAAGCTGGGTGTGGTGGCGCATGCCTTTAATCCCAGCACTTGGGAGGCTGAGGCAGGAGGATTATTGTGAGTTCGAGACCAGCCTGGGCTACTAAGTGAGTTCAAGGCCAGCCTGAACTACATAGTGAGACCCTGTCTCAAAAAATAGGGCCAGGGATTCAGCTCAGCAGCATAAGTGCCTGCCTGATAGGCGCAAGGTTGTGAGTTCGATCCCCAGTACCAAAACAAACAAACCAAAAAACCCAATAAAAAGTGTGGTGTGCTTGCTTCAGTAGCATATATACAAAAAGTGTGGTGTCTCTCCCAGATACCTGCAGGAAACTTCATTTCCTTGAAGCTCTTGATGGGTGGTGGGATACAATCTCCTTCCACCAAGATGTGGTACTTCTTCCGTACTCGCTCGTGCCGCTCCTCAGACATGCTCAGGACATAACGGGGTGGGGTCCAACTATGGGTGAGTGGCAGGGGTCAACAAAGGCCCTGGGTTCTGCTAATCTCGGCCATATGTCATCTTGAGTAAGGGTGACCACCCGGACTAGGAAGGCATACCTGGTTTTGATTGGGTCATCATATGTGATGCCCTTGGCCATCTCCTTCACTGACATCAAGGCTGGAAGACAGAGACATAGCTTAGGGGCGGCTCTTGCTTCCCAGAGACCAAATTTCTTTCTTTTTTTTTTTTTTTGCGGCACCAGGGATTGAACTCACAACCTCACGCCTGTCAGTCAGGCGCTTAGGTCACTGAGCCAAACTCCCGGCCGTGGTTTTTTGAGGCAGGGTCGCACGGTGTAGCTCAGGCCGGCCTTGAGCTCGCGTTGTAGCCCAAGCCGGCCTCGAACTCACAACGCTCCTCCTACCTCAGCCTCCCGAGTGCTGGGATTAAAGGCGTGCGCCACCACGCCCAGCGAGACCAAATTTCTTGATATGTAACATGCTTGGGGTTGGGGGAGGCTGTTTAGTCCACCTCCTCATTGCCCTGGCCGCAATAATACCTCGGCCCTCAGCCACACTCTCCAGAATCTTCTCTTCTTCTTTCAACTGCTTCTCCTTTGCAGACTCCTTGCGGGCTGAGGAAACAAGGCAAAGGCATCAGAGACAGGTAGACATCAACATAGAAAACAAGGCTTGGCTTCTCTCTTCCCACTCAAGCAGTGCTGCTCAACCCACCTTCAGCCTTCTCTTTGAGTTGCTGGTGCTGATCCAGGAGACTGACATTGGACTGAGGGCCCAGCGGGATGTCGTCCTCATCTCCCCGGGGTTCGCTGCTGCAGTCCTGCTGTTCCTCTTCTGCAGCTCCCTTGCGTCTTCGCTGCAGCAGCTTCTGGAGCTGAGGTCCCACAGTACCCCCTCAGAATAAAGCCTGACAGAAGAGCGAGTCATTGGGTCCCCCTTTTTTTTTTTTTTTTTTTTTTTGCGGCACCGGGAATTGAACTCACAACCTCGCGCCTGTCAGACAGGTGCTTAAGTCACTGAGCCAAACTCCCAGCCCTGTTTTTTTGAGGCAGGGTCGCACTGTGTAGCTCAGGCCGGCCTTGCGCTCGTGTTGTAGCCCAAGCCGGCCTCAGACTCACAACGCTCCTCCGACCTCAGCCTCCCGAGTGCTGGGATTAAAGGCGTGCGCCACCACGCCCGGCTGGGTCCTTGTTTATAATCTTGGTTTTTGGTCGTGGGTCCTGTGCCTTACACCCCAGATTAGGTCGTCAGTCCCTCGTTTGCCTTGGGAACACGCTCCCATGTATTAACGCTTCTCAGATCACCTCCTACTCCCTGAAGGCCAGGGCACTTCCCATCCAATTAAGCCCCAGTGATCATGCCCCCAAATTTCTCCAGTTAACTGGGTCTCTCACCAGTAGTTGCCGGCGCTGTCGCAATGGTACATAGGGTACGTATTCTTCGTCGTCCTCATCCTCAGCCTCGGAGCGGCTTCCTGCAGCAGTCGTCTCGTCGATGCGAGCTCGCTGCAGATATACAAGAATCAGGCCCCGATCCCGCTGCCTTCATTCGGTCTTCCCAACCGCGCAGGCCCCAACTTTTCTCCCACCTTTCTTTCGGGTTCGGACTCCTCCATCATTTACAGTACACAAGCGCTCTACAGCCAAACCACGCCTCATCTGAGTGAGATCCAATCAGATGTTAAGAAACGAATGTGGTCGTCTAGCAACTACGTCAGTATGACGGATCGCGCAGAGGGATAAACTTCTTGTGGTTGCGCGACTGTTGCCTGAGATGAGGGCGAAAGTGGCCCACATTGCATTGTGGGATGCTGGAGGATTTGGAGCATGCGCAGAAGCCTCAAGCCAGCCCAGTCACAAGACTCCTTGAATGGACATCGCTGATCGTGAGCGGAGGGGAAAGGCTGCCTACTAGGTACCCAAAACTGTAGAACACTACGTCCTCTTGTGGCTGGGAGCTTCCAGACCCGGCAAACTGGGATTCCTGCCGTGTCTGTCTGTGTGCCTGGGTGTGGAGAAGGGTGGGGCTTGCAGAATTGGTGACTCAAAATCTACCACCATTCTGACTGGTGTTCTCATTTGTGTGTGACAACACCTACGGTCGGAGTAGTAAAGGATGAATAAAATACTGACAACAGTGTTTTTACATTGTCGATTATTGTAAATGGAGTAGAGCTCAGAGTGACTGCCTGGGACCCGAGAAATGGCTTAAGAGACCGTGGTTTTGTGCTTTCAGCAAAGCATGGGAATCTCCGCGCAAGAAGTAGAAAAGAGAGGCTTTCTGCGGGTGCAGCAGGAATAAAGGTCTGTCAGTGTGCAAGTACACACATTCCTCAGGGAGTAAAGTGGAACGGGTGGTGTGAGGTGGTGTAGCTAGAGCTGAACCTGAAAAAGGAGACTGGGCTGCAGTATGCAGGGCAGTGACTGTCAGAATACGTAAACTTAGTGGTCTTTCCTTGATTCGTATGTTTGTTTGAGATAAAATCTTATGTCCTTCAAGCTGGCCTCGAACTCATAGCAGTCCTCCCGTCAGCCTCCCTACTGCTGCATGTGCCATCATGCCTGGCTCATTCGAGTGTTCAATGGGAGTAGGGCCAGGCATGGTGATGCACACCTGTATTGCTGAGTTTGAGGCCAGCTTTGGTCACACAGTGAGTTGAGCCTGGACTACACAATGAGACCCTGTCTCAAAAAAAAAAAAAAAAAAAAAAAAAAAGGAATCCTGTCTGTGAATGGGCTGCTTGATCAGACCTACATACCTACATATTTGGCATGAAGCAGAATTTGAGGTACCTATACCAGTTCAGCTGGACTGCAGGAACCAGGTGTTGAGAGGATCACAGCTGATAAAAGTTTCCCAGGGAAGTGGTTACACTTCCTTGGAGACTGGGACCAGCCAGGAACTAGGAATTGTGAACCTTGGTCAGTGTTCTGTATCCTTTTCTCTAGAAGAGGAAGCTGACACCCAGTATGGCTGGGTTTAACCTGGCAGCAAGGGTGGTGATTGCTGCTCATAATGTCCTATGCAGGAGTCTTAGTGACTCCAGAGTGATTTTCTAGATGTGACACTTTCCACACAAGCTCAAGTTGAGTGGGTTTTGGTAAACTACTTTGAGGGGAGGCAGTTTGGACATAAGTGCATGTGAGGCATTTTAAGCAAACCCCTTGTATTAAAACCTGAATTTACAAACAAGCTGCATTTGAGAGATGAGGTAGTTTGCTTGACTTTACAGACCATTTCATTATTCTCTTAACTTTCAAATCCTTAGGCTACGTGTCCCATTTCCACTGAGAAATCACACTCGTTCATAAAAACTTAGTTTACCCTCATCTGTCACTGTCTACATTGTCAGTGAAGAGCCTCAATCAGCCAAGCTTCAGGTGCACTGTCCATGAAGGTCTCAGAACCTTTCTTAGACTCCTTGTCACACCCACCCTGCTGACACTTAGCTATTTTGCAAAGAAGGAAACCAATACAATATTGGGAGAGGGCTGCTTCAGACTCACATACCAGGGACCTTCCAGCAGGAGGAAGGGACACAGACTCCAAAGAAATACAGGCCTGTGCTCAGCCCTACTTGGTCAAACGAAGTTCACTTGAGTCACTTCCTTGTTTTAGCCTTAGTTTCCTCATTTACAAAATGGGCTAATAGCCCTACATATAATTGTTCTGAGGAATCCTGAAGATTAAATAGAAAACTATGCCAAACTGATGAAACATAGTATCTGCTTCATACGGTTAGTGACTAACAAATTGGATCCAATGCTTCTGAGTAATCCCTCACCCCATTCCTTGCCCAGACACTAGCAAATCAGTCACACCAACTCTTGTGTTCAAATGTTGCTTTATCTTTCAGCATGAAAGATCTTCACAGTATCAAAAGAATTTAAAACAAAAAAATAAAAACAATAAAACTGAACACAAAGAGCAGTGTTGGGCCAGCAGTACCATCAGCCCCTGGCCCATAGGCCAGCCCAATCCCTAGTCTCTGAATATGGAAGCTGCGTAGCACCAGGAAACAGCTCAGCAGGGGCCTTGAAGGACCCCTGTGTAGCGTGGCATCCATTCAGCTTTTGGTTGGTCCAGGATGGAAGGAGCAGCAAGGGTCAGGGCACACGGAAGGAGAAACTGCAGACCTTCAGCTGGCAGCTGGGGCCTCAGGATGCCCTGAAGAAACGTGACCTAAAGGTTGAGAAAGAACCGAAGAGTAGGATCACAGTGAGCAATGGCTTGTGCTCTATCTTCCCCATGCCAACACTAGGTTCCTATGAAAGCAGAAACAGCTGGCTCATATTTTTGTTCCTTGGGCTACAAATGCTGAAGAGAATTCCTGGATTACTTCTAACAGAGGAAGAAGGTTAAGATCCTATTGGGGGACACAGCCCAGTCCTGGGGTTCTCACAACATGTAGGACAATCTTTGAGGTGCCTAGGTCTCCTGCTGCGGCACATCCTTCCAGGCTAGCCCAAAATGGCTGCTGGCCATCTTTTCTCCAACTATCAAGTCCTGGAGGAGGCCACCCCTGCACACAGACTCCAGGGACATGGCCTGGGATGGGCAATCAGTTCATGCCATGATTGTTGTCTCACACACTGGGGCTCTCATTCTGGCAAAGGATGAAGAGAATACTTATTGGTATGTGTGTGTGTGTGTGTGTGTGTGTCCCTGTGTCCGCTATCTTAGGAAACATACAGGCAAGGTGGGAGAGGATGGGCTGGATCGATTTCCTGAATGACAAGTGAAACTGAAGATGTGACCCTTTTTCTTTCAGTTGGAACAACAGATAAAGTGCCTGGTTCCTGTGGAGGCAGAGAAGAGAGGTAGGAGGGCAGCGTGGCCCTTGAAGATACTCCTGGGGTGTGGGCCCCTTGGTCTGGCAAATGACCAGGAAGCCCAGCTTTCTCAGCAGAGGGCTGAGAGAGAGAGTCTGAAGATCATCTTGATTTGGGACGGGCCCTGGATACCATGCCACAGGGAGCCCCAGTCTCAAAAGGTGCTTCAGGCTCTTTGGGCTGCTCTGGAGAGCTGAGGATGTAGGAAACACATTGTTTTAGCCCAGAGAGGTGCCCTGGCACTGGAAACAGGAGAGTGGAGACAAGTGAAGACCTCAGGGGTATGTGTCCCTAAGGCCGGCCCAACTTCCCCAGCCTCCAGTGGCTTGAGGGAAGCTATGGAGTTGTTAGCCAGAAAAGGCCTGGTCCCACGGTCACAAGACAGGGTTGAGACATGGAACTGTATAGTCACAAAGCCCTAAACTTAGCACCAAGGCCACCTATCTGCCCTTCTCTTTTGCAATAAAGTTCCTGGCCCCATGCTTTCTCTGGTTTTCTGTACTTAGTTCAAGAATATCATCCAATGTGTTAATATGTCACACAAAAGGACCAATGCAGACCAGAGCCCTCTAGGATCAGGTCTCTTCTTCCTGGAGGCAGCTGGCTTACCAGTTTCCTCAAGGAATTTGTTCTGTTCAGGGGAAAGCACCCACCAACTCCTTCGTGGTTTTTTTTTTTGTTGTTTTTTGAGATAGGGTCTCACTATGTACTTCAGACTGGGCTTAAACTCATGACAATTCTTCTGCTCAGCCTCCCAAGTGTTGGGATTACAGGCTTATGTCACCATGCCCATTTCCTTCATGCTTGTGTATTTATTTATTTTTTTGGTACCAGGAATTGAACTCACAATTTTGCCCTTGACAGGCAGGCGCTGTGCCACAGAGCTATATATCCCCAGCACTCCTTCATGTTTATAGAAGCCTTGCTCTGTCTCATCTGCCCCCTCACAGCTTCTTGGGCTGGCTACTTCTCACTTTGTTTCAACTGGGAGACACCCTGCATAGAGGAACCAGGCTAGGTGAGCGAGATTTAAGCCCCAGCATGATCATGTGAGGGATGGGGACAGCTCCATAGGCACAGGGCCTGCAGCACAGGTACTGTAAGAGCAGCTGAGAAGAGGTTGAGCCCTCATGCTGATAGTCCAGGGATAGCAGCCCAGGAAGGGCCCTTCAGGAACATGGGCAGCAGGGCTCAGCGCCTGGCAGGGAGGAATGGCTGAAGAACAAAGACCTAGGGTGAGTGACTCAGGAAAAGACATGGGGCTCAGACCTTTAGACACTGGAACTTGCTGTGGGGGTGCTGTAGAGGTGAGGCAGCAGGGCTGCCAAGATCGAAGTTTGACTCCCTTGTTTGACAGCAGAGAATGATCTTATAGGACACAGGTGGCAGAGCACATGGGGTGGGTTCAGGTAACACCTGGGGTCTCTACCTTACTGAGCTGTGTTGGGAGTGGTTTTCTTGAGGCTGAAGTTGGCCCAGTTCACAGCAACTTTCTGACGAGTTTGTTTTGCAGAATCCAAACAGAACCTGTTGGTTTTAAGAGACACAGGAGAAGCACAATTAGAGATTCTCTCCCTTCAGTGCACTCTTTATCTGGACATTGTCCTGCTAAGAAACCAGCTGGTGCTGGGTGTGGTGGCACACGCCTTTAATTCCAGTGGCTTAGGAGGCTATGGCAAGAGGACTGCAAGTATGAGTCCCCTCTGGGCAGCTTTGCAAGACCCTGTCTCAGAAATAAAAAGGACTAGGGATATAGCTCAGTGTGAAGGCCCCGAGTTCAATTCCCAGCACAGAAAACAACCCCCCCCAAACAAAAAACTGATTGAACAGCTTCTGTGGTTCCCAGGTGAAAGGGTCTGACAGGTACGGGAGCTCTGGTGGTTTGGGAACCACTGCCCATTAGGCCAAGAGACAAGATAGTGAGACTGCCCTGAAATGCAAGTCCCCTGCTCACCTTGTCCCACTCTCTAGCTGTACTGGGCTGGCTTCTGTTCCCCCAAGTATGCTCTGCTTCTTTCACTCTCAGACCCTTGTATAAGATGGCCCCACTGTCACAAATACTGTCCTGTTTTACCTGGCTAGCTCAGTCTTCTTGGGTATTGCCCATCCCAGGAAGGCTCTTGGCTTGCTCTGGAGCTCTCCTTTAAGCCTCCCATCCCACCACCCCATTGTGCTCTTATGGCTTTAATGGCATTAATCACTAGGCTGTATACTTCTGGATCTTCTTCTGTCCAAACCAGTAGTGGTATACCTATGGCACATGTGCTGCAGTGTGCTGTTTATGTTACTGAAGGCTCTTAAAGGTTTGCCATCACTGGTCTAGACTCTTCCCAGAGCCTAGCCCAAGCAAAGCAGACAGGGTAAGTGCAAGTGAATAAGGCTGGAGAAAGCCCTCATTCTTGAGGTCTGACATCCCTTTCTCCCCATGCCTTAAACTACCCAGATGCTCCATCTTGTCAAATGGCTCCCTGGGTTCAAGCAGACAGGCTGTGTGGCAGGGCCTGAAAGGCAGTGAGGTCCTCTAAGGGTTCAGAGCTGAGGGAGCAGGTCTTTTTGAGGCTTACGGTGTAATACGAATCTTGGGCATGGGCTCCCTCATGGAGCTGGAGAGCAGACAGCCCACACCTACCTCTTGAAATACTCCACCTCGCGGTCAGTCTCATCCATCTCCACCCCATCCATGTCCTTGGGCAGGAATACATCGTCTAGGAAGACACAGCCAGGAGGGCTCAGTGCCCACGGCCAGGCCTCTGGGGGTCATGCTCTGGCGGCAGCACTGCCCACACAAGGACTGCCCTCCACCCCGTGGCCTGGTTGCGGTGGGGGGCCGGCCACTCGGTTTCTGGTGCACTCACCCAATAAGGAGGCTGACTTCTCCTGCTTGTTTCGACTCCGGCGACTGCGACCCTTGCCCTGGGGCAAGCTCTGTGGCCTTGCTGGGCCTGAGGGCTGCACAGACTCCTGCTCTGGAGGCCGTGCCTTGGCCTCAGCTGGCCAGTTTCTCCAGGAAACGCCCTTCTCCTTCTCAGTTTTGGAGCTATCAGCCCAGCCCGGTCCTGGTCGGCTTCCCCGGCTACCCTCTTCAGCTTCAGTGCAGCTGCCCATTTTTGGAGGCTCTGGGCCCTTGCCTAGCTGCTTGGGACTGGACATCTGGCTCTTGGTACTGGGGGCCTCTACGCTGGCTGGGGGCCGGGGGACCAGGCTCGCCTCACTCTTCTTGGCCTGACAGCCCTGTCTCTTGCCCTTCCGTGGCTTTCCACCTGTGGTCACAGGCTCAGGCAGCTCCTGCTTGAAACTTGGGACCTCCTTTGAACTTGGCTCCTCAGAGCTGGGGTTGGCTGGTTTGGGTGTCTTGACCCATATCACCCGGGACAGGTTGGGCACAGTGTTGAGTCTCCTCACCAGCCCATTTTCAGGGGTGATACCAGGAGGGGGGCCCCTCACCTCTGTCCATGGTGGGTGGGGGCCTCTCATTTCTGCCCATGGTGGGACTGGCTCACCTGCAGCTTGTAATGTGTGGCCCTGGGAGGAGCCCAAAGTCAAAGGGGACAGGTCAAGATTGATGTCAGGCCGTTGCTCTGAGGAGCCATTGAGGTTTGAGGGGGGTAAAGTCTGGGGCTCAGGCTCGGCAGCTACCTCCTTAGAGAAGCCATTGCTGTCCATGCTGAGCTCACACATGCTGAAGCTGGCGCGGATAGAGTCCTTGACAGTGTTCTTGATCTCTTGCAGACGGTTGCTCAGGAAGCTGTTGACCCGATCCAGTTCCCTGTCAGGCCACTCCAACAGCCTCTCCCTGGCAGGCTTTGGCTCCTGGCTTCCAGAAACACGACTCCCCTGCTTCAGAGCTTCTGCTGCCAACTGGGCCTTCTCTTTTTCCTGTCAATACAAGAGGTAGTTTTAGCAGGGGTCTGTAAGCTGCCAGGTAAAAAGTGACACCTGACACATCAGCCTGGGGCCTAGCTTTGCCACTAACTTGTTGAAGGCAGTCTCACACGCCTTCTCTGTTCAATCATCTTGCAGAAATGAGGGTGAAATGTAATCAGACAGGTAACAGTATTGAACAAAGGTAAAGATATGCCCTTAGAAGATAGGGTTTTTACAGCTTGTTGATCCCGGGCCCAGTGTCAGTCCTATAACCAAAAAAGGTGAGGAGTCGAGGGGATAGAGTATGCCTCTAGGGCCTATGTGTGTGTGACCCCAAGTAATTTATTCATTCACCAGTCAACTTATCTGAAAAATGGGGACAATAACTCTGGAGTGAACACCAAAGGAAGTGCATGTGGGGAACACGAATGCTGGAGAGGCAGTCTCTTCAATTCCGAAGGTGGCAGGAGAAAAGTCATATTATACAGTCTTACAGGAAAGACAAGGGGGCTCTTAAGACTGCTTCAAGTAGATGAGACCATTGTGAATGGCTAGGAATGCATATGGCCTCTTGATGTGTCTGGGGATTACTGAAGAGGGCAAGCTTCACTGCTTAGCTGGCCGTAAGTTACTGAGGTCACACTTAACTGTGCCCCAGGGCATACAAGGGACAGCCAGATCTGGCCTTCACAGCAAGATGTGAAAGCAGCCTCTGAGCTTAGGTGAAGGCTGGGAGCTCTCACTGGCTAGACACTGCCCATCAGAGTTTCTATAGACCTGGATCCAGAGAATGGAAATCAATGTGTGGGCTGAGTCACAGGCATCAACAGGCCAATGAGGCCTTCAGAAGACAAGAGGGAGATGCCAGAATCCTTGGGAAGGACATGATGGTAGAGTACCAGGTGTTTAGTGACTCCTACCACTTTATATATTTCCAGTTGATTTGGGAAGGAAGGAGAGAAACAGGGAAAGAAATCTGGGGAGAGGAAACAGGGCTTGCTATCACCTCAGTCAACTTAGGGTGTGACCCTGTGTCCTGGCCAGGAGGCATTTATCCTCTCATCTCTCTTGAACACTGGCTTTGCAACTAAGGTCAGCTGTGCCTAGGGGACCTTGGACAAATCACTTCTCTCTGAATCTAACTTCCCAGTTCATAACTTAGGAAGACAAAAATGTTTCTACCTCACAGGCTCTGGGAATGGCTGGGTGTGAGCCAAAGGCTGTGCCTTGGCAGTGGGGGTGCTCAGGTGAGCAGTAGCACATCCTAGAGCAGCATTTCCAGCTGTGTGTGGGGCTCAGGCTGTAGGGATGGCCAGGGGCCCAGAAGGTACTTCACCTTGCTCATTCTTGGACCAGCAAGCTTTGATTCTAGTTGTTAAGGACTGGGGTTCCATGGAAGATTTCATTTACAGAAAAAAGTTGCTGCTAAATAAAGAAGTCTAAAAAGTACTAGTGTGAAGGACAAAATATAGACTTTGTAAGAAGAGAAGGAGAAAGCAGAGAAATGTATAATCTGCTACATACCATAAGCCTGGCTCCTTCCTTAGGTTGTCTCATTTAGTCCTTACCACTGTCCTTGTTGCACCATGATCCTCAATTTACAGATGAGGAACCTCAAGTCTGGGAAGAATACAGAACTGGCTCATGGCTAATAAATGGCAGAGTTTGGACAATCCATCAGGAATGATCTTCAGAAGTTGCTATGGTTTTCACTTCTATTTGCCAAGCATTTACTACTCATCGAATGTGAGGCAGTAGGCTAGGCTCTGGGAGTGCAGCTGACTTTAAGACATAAGTCTCTGCTGAGGGAGACAGACATGCAAACAGGCTGTTTTAATTCAGAGTGACAGTGACAAGTGCTACATAGTGAAGAAAGCACAGGGTGCTCATGTGCTCGGGTCATCAGGGAGTGCTTCCCAGAGGAAACACTGAAGGGTGAGAATTATCCTGAGAAAGTGAGACAAGGACTGTTGAAAGGGAAGGAATAGCAAGTGCAAAGGCTGGGAAATGGAAAAACATCATTTGGGAATGCAAGCCATTCAAGGGTACAGCTGGAGCCTTTTTATTGTTGCTGTGAGGTGGGCAGGGTATGAATAGGAAGGCAGGTCAGAAAGGAGAGCCTGATAGATGAAACTGGCAAGCTAAGAGGAGCTGGATTTGGATCCAGGATCCCTGTCTGTGTTAGAAACTGGGTTTGTGCCTGAAGACAATGTTTAGCCACTGAATGCTTTGAAAATAGAGGTAATGGGTGGAGAGAAGTGGGCTGGTTTGAGCTGTTGGGGAAAGTAGCATGGAGAGGACTTTTGATTTTGGGCGGGGAAAGAGAAAGAAATGCATTCAAAAAACATTGTCAAACACTATACCAGCTACAGCAGCCCCCACGGACCAAGCATTCACATGTGTCAGGCAACCTGCCCAACATTTCTACGCACCATTCCTTTTCATCCTCACAGCAAGCCATGACTTAGGTTCTCCTGTTATTCTCATTTTATAAATGAAGAAACTGAGGCTTAGAAGTTAAGTGATTTGCCCAAGGTCATACAGCAAGTGTGGCAGAGCCGAGCTTCAAACTGCAGTCCAATTCCAAGGCCCACTGATCTCAGTCACTATGATTCACTCCTAAAGGATTGTGCCCAAGGTGGGGTCCAGGTCAGCCACAAGGGTGGATAGTAGTACCACTGATAATGGGAATGAAAGGCAGGCCCCTTTGGTGAAAGCTAACAGACTGTTGTGAGTTTGAGGGACCTGTGGGATATCTGAGAGGGGGAGCCCAGTAGTGGTAGGGGGTTCAGTGTTAAGTATAAGGAGGAAACACTACTTAGATGGCTTTCTTTTCCCAGGGAGATATACTCAAGAGGCAGGGCCAGGTGGAGGACCAGGTACTCACAAAGGAGACAGCAAGTAGAAAGACAGGCAGGTCAGAAATCACGAGACGACAGTGTTCCCACTGCCCCTTTCCTGGACCTTCTTGACTGAGAGTAGAGGAGGAGCCAAAAACAAAGTTTGAAAAGAAGAGCACATACAAAATGTCAAAGGTTGCTTATTGGACAAATATAAGTGGGAGTAGGAATTTGGAGTAGGAGCAAAGAAGTCAGTGGTGACACTGTAGAGAGGATGGGAACAGTCTGCAGTGAGCTGACAAGGTGGGGAAGTGAAGACAGTGAAGGTACACACTGTCTTTCAAGAAATGTGGCTGCTCTGAGAGGAAAAGGACTGCCGAGCTGGGCAGGAGAGGTTACAGGCTCAGGAACAGTCTATTTCCAAAAGAGAGCAGGGGGCCACAGTGACATGTGATAGGACTTGGACTAGAAGAGGCCAGAACTCTAGAGTAGGTGGTCTGGTGCTGGACTGAGGCAGCAGAAAGGAGCACATGGCCTGCGTTGGGAAAGGGATAATCCTTCCCTCGTGGGGTAAAAAGTAAGCTTGCAGGTGGGGTGGTCAGAGTCAAGAAAATGTCAATCTAAAAACTTGCTTGTGGAAATAAGAAGAGGTTGCTCCACTCGGGAGGCTGAGGTAGATGGAACGTTGTGAGTTCGAGGCTGGCTTGGGCTACAACGCGAGCACAAAGCTGGCCTGAGCTGCATAGTGCGACACTGCCTCAAAAAACCAGGGCCGGGAGTTTGGCTCAGTAACTTAAGCGCCTGTCTGACAGGCGCGAGGTTGTGAGTTCAATCCCTGGTGCTGCAAAAAAAAAAAAAAAAAAAAAAAGGAAGAGGTTGCTAAAAATAAAGGTGTGCATTGGTGCTGGGAGGGCCTGGAGGCTGGATGAGAGGTCTGATAGACTGTGTGAATGGACACAAGGAGGAACAGGGAGATACAAGGGCTACAGGAGGCTGGCTAGGCAATGTGAGAGCATAGGCAAGCAGGAGACTATCCAGCTGAGGATCATGTTAGATCTGGTCATGTGCTATCCTCACAGTGCAGAAGGGGCGAGGCAGCTTGGGATAGGCTCCAAGGGCTGCAGTTTTTTCTAAGGAGATGACAGAGGGCAAGTGGGGTGAAGAATTCAAGTACTGGTAAGACAGTGACTGAGTGATGAATCAATTTGCTTGCTCTTTTACCAATACTGAAAGTGAGTTCATGCTAGATTAGACTGGGAAGAAGAGAAACGGGGAGGTGATTGTATTCAGTGGATGAAGAACAGTGGCCAAGAGGTTGTAGATACTGAACTGGGGTAAAGCTTCAAATGATTAGGGATTATTAGTACACAAAGGTGAGAGTGAGATAAAGGAACAGGAAGACACTTGGTTTCATCCATCTTTCAAGGTGGAAGAAAATGAGCAACTATCACTATCTGGCTTCTGGGAAAGCTGGTGGACAGCCAGGTGTATTTAAGTCCAGCAGGCAGAGGAACCTCAAGGAAAAGGTTGTTATTTAAATAGTGACCACAGTCACCTGATTCAATGACTGTGCATGTTGTCCCCGCCTGAGGTTCCATAACTACATCTGGAAAGGCAGGGTTGCCTGGTTTGTCTGCAGCCTGGCCTCTAGGCTGGGCTTGGCAGATGGTTGCTATGCAATGAGATTTGGATTGAGAAGGGCATGATGAATGGCAGCCTAGAGAAATAGGCAAGGTGCAGTAAGTGAGTAGTGGAAGAATTCCCTGAGGAAGTCTGCAAAGGAGAAAATATCTTAACTGAACTTGGAGGGACAGTCTGTCCCAAAGAGAAGGCATGAAGGGACTGCATTGTAAGTGAAGCAGGGAGGGCTATCTGGGCCTACACATTTATGAAAAGTACACCCAGCCTGGGAACTACAGGAGGGTGCCCCCTGGGGATCTAACTGGGGTCACATTCTGTCCTAAGGGGCCAGAGAGACCACTGCAGCCCACTGGACACTTCTGGCTGGCAGCTCTGGACAGGAGCAAGACATTTTCTGAAGGGAATGATGGGACCCTTTGACTGAACATCAAACTGCAGAAGGATCCTTGGCTGTCCTTTGGGCTGGAAAAAAAGATGAAGAATCACTTCTGCCTTCCAGAGCACCACGGCTATTTGACCACCCAGGAATTGTAACTAGCTGGCTGTCAAACCCAAATCCCTCTGGCTGCTGGGTGCCTGAACATGGCACTGCGCAGATGCAGTTCACAGTAGGTGGGTAAAGAGGTAATGAAGCCATGGAGAATGAGCTATCAAGTCCTGGGGCTCACCCAATGGCAGGGCTGCCCAGAAACAGCTCCTTGGTTCAATTCTCAGGCTTGAGGACTGGTTCATTCCCATGGCTTCAATTACATCTCTGTGCTAGAAACTCCAAGCCACGTATCTCTGTCTCCACTTGGATGTCTCATAGGAACCTCCAAGTCAATGTGCCCCAACTGCATCGTCTTCTACAAATGCCATCCTGGCTCTGTGAGAGTTAACACCATCTTGCTGCTTACCACCTGGGAAACATCCCTGACTCCATCCTGCACTCAGACCTGTCATTTCTGTTTCCTCTGAAATCTCTGCTGTTCTAGTCCCACCCATAATCACCTCTCCTTAGCCCTTCTTTTCCTGCCTGGAGCATCAAATTCAATCATCTTTCAATCTCAATCACCCTTTAATCTATGTCCCACACTGCCACAGCACAGTCACAACATGGATCTAACCAAGTATATTCTTTGATGACAACTCTCCAGTGACAAGCCCTCATCTGGAGGCTAAAGTCAAAGCTGATCTTCAGCTGACCTCTGAGGCTTCCTTCACTTCCATCACCTGTCCTGCCTTCTCTGCTGTTTTCCACTTTGGCTTTACCAAGCTCCTGTAGGTTGTGCTGTGCCAAACGTTGGGAGAACCCTCCTGATTAATCTGTCCTCACTCCCCATGACTCAGCTCACAAGTCAGCCTCTTCTAAAGCCACTTCCAGGGAGGATGGAGAACTTCCCCCATCGTGGTACTTGCCATACACTAGTATGCTTGTCCAGTTTTGTCAGTCTCCACACTGGACTGAGCTTCTCAACTGCATGAAACTTTGATTCCCAGTATTTGTAGAAGCAATTGCTGAATGAATAAATGACCAACTGAAGCAAGTCCTTGCTTAGAGGAATCCAGCAAGCAGCTCCTGAGGTCAAGACACATGTTTTCCTCTGATAACTTGTCCCCAGGCTCCCTGAGCCTGATGCCTCCCAAACTCATTCAGACCTTCCCAGAGAAGAGATCCATGCCAAGGTCTTTGGCAGCAAGCACCATTCATACCCCAGAAGTCTTGGGGCTGGGATTCCTCAGGGAGGAGAGGCAGTAGTGCTGAGCTCCCCCCACACCCACCTTCTTTTTCAGCTTGTGCCGGGCCCGCTTGGCGGCCCTGGCGCTGTTGGGGACTTTGGGCTCCGTGCTGTTGATGAATTCCAGCAGCTCATCCACATCTCGGTGGTCCACGGCGGGCTCCCCAGGGATCCCGCCCAGGGTGCCCCCCTTCATGGGCAGCTCCTCTTTCCGCCTGGTCAGCCTTGAGCGGAGCTTCTCCCGGATCTCAGTATAATTCCGACTCGTCGGGGCAGCGGGTGGCTGGGGGAGGGGGAGGTGCTGACATTACACCCTGGGCCTGAAAGGCCCACAGCACTCCCACCCACTGGCACCAAGTATGTTGTAGTAAGGAATGAGACAACTGTTCCACCATCAGCCACCAAGGCCAAATGGCTTCATTCTCAGCCAGGCTCTGAGCTGAGGCTGCGGCGGGTGCAGAGTGGGAAGGAACAGGGCGGAGTTGGGCAAACATAGACTGGGGAGCCAGGGAAGCAGGTTTGAGCCTGGGCTTCATCACTTAGAAGCTGTATGACCTTGGGCGAGTCATCAAGCCTTTGTGGGCCTCAATTTTGTCATCTCTGAAATGAGGATAATAACACCTAGCTCAAAGGTGACTAGCAGTAGAATTACTTTCATTTCTCCTATTCTCAACTGCTCTGCCCTGACCAGCAGCCCTTCCTTCTTCACCTTGAGATTTCTGAACTGCTTTCTCCCCTGTGCAGAGACAGCATGTACTCTGATCTGAGCCTCCTTCCTGGCACCATCTGAGCTCACGGCCTGTCCCTCGGCTGGCTGTCACACCTGGGGAACTGAGGGCCTTTCTGCTTCCACTCTGCCTTCAACACACACAAGTGTTCACTTCTCTGGGATTACACACGTATACATACTCATCAGAATCATAGCTTTCTCTCTGCCACTTCCTTTCCTTTTGCCTGAAGAAAAAAAGTCAATCTTAAGAGAAACCACGAGAAGAGTAAAGGCAGCAAAATCTTAAAAACCAAAAACCAAAAAACCAAAAAACCACAACCTCACCAATGTGCTGTGAGGTGCAAGCAAGTGGACACACGTGTGAGGACTCACAGGGTCCTGGTGTAGTGATTACTGCTGTGAGCAAGGGGTCTCGGGAGAGCAGGGCACACCTTTGCTCACCTGGCTGGCCCCCTGCCCCCTCTGGCCTGGGTGGGTTCACTCACCGCATTGTGGCCGAAGAACTCACAGTAGCAGCAGTCGCAGAATTTCCCGTCTCTCTGGTGGGTGGAGGTTGAGGTGCAGGAGCTGCGCTCAGAGCTGCTGTCCTCTTCCTCGCCCAGCCCCTCGTCCGCCTCACAGGGCTGGGGCAGTGGGCAGCCCAGGCCGCTGTGTGCAAACTTGTGCCCCTTGCACCCGGGATCCCTGGGGCAGGCAAAAAAGGCCCAGAGGTGAGGAAGGGTAGTGGAGGGCAAGCTGCAGAAGTAGCTGGGCAGGAGCTCAGGGAAGCATCCCAGCTGCCCTTCAGCTGCTTCTCACATGCACAAGGCCATTACCTGCTTATCCCTTGGGGCACTGCAAACACAGAGGCTGCCCCCTGAACGGTTCCTTGTACCTCTGCTTCTTGTGCCCACTGTGTACATCCTTCTCAGGGTGAAGTGACATGTCTCTCTATGTGCCTGTTAATCATGTGTTCCTGCAGTGGACTGCTTGCCTATTCCCCAGCCCCTGCAGTACTGGGGACTGAACCTAGGCCCTCTGAATCAACTTTTATCCCCAGCTCTTTTTCTGAGTTGGGGTCTTGCCCAGTTGCCTAGGACGGGCTCAAACTTTCAGTCCTTCTGCCTCTGCATCCCGGAGTAAGTGTGTGCCATCATGCCTGGCCTGTTTGCCTCTTTTTCTTTTAATCAGATTGAGCATTCCTCAAGGGCAAAGGACTGTGCTACTTCTATTTTTGGGTGCTGGCACACAGCATAACAACCTTGCACACCCAGCAGGTACTTGGTAAGCTGGCACCTAGACTGATTAGCAGGTTGATGGGCTCCCCATCAATAAGGTCAGAGTTTCCTTCCATTTTCAAAGGTCCTCACTTGAGTCTGGTCCCAGCACTAGTGGGTGGAGCTACCTTAACCAAAGGGCACTGAGCTGAGAGAAAGCAAATGAATCTCCTGGGCCACAGACTCTAAGAACTACTGACTGTGCCTACTGTACTCAACATGTTATTTCTAGCCAACCCCCACGTCCTACGAGTCCACTCTCCCCATT
Organism: Dasyprocta punctata; assembly: GCA_004363535.1. NCBI lineage: Eukaryota > Metazoa > Chordata > Mammalia > Rodentia > Dasyproctidae > Dasyprocta > Dasyprocta punctata. The sequence continues at coordinate 13,332 of RJWM01016161.1, read as the reverse complement.
TTGCAGTGGTAGAGACCAATGCTCAGGTTGCCTGACTGCTCTGTCCAACAGGTGACTAGGACACAAGTCACTGTGTTGTCTTGGATTTTGGGAAACACTAGGGGCATTTTTTCAGAATATTTTCCCAGGGTAAGAACTTAGGCTAAACGGTTCTAGAATAGGAGCTGGGAAGAGCTAGAGCCCTAGGCTGGGCATTCATCAGTTGAGGTGCTGCAGGAGCTGGTCCCCACGCTGGCTAAGGCTCAGCTCCAAAGGCAGCCCAACATTGCCCCTCTCTGCGGGGAAGGACAGAAAACATGTGGCAGGACTTACTAGTGTTGCTTATAGAAGTTTATTCTAAATCAACCACTCTTTATTACATTAGCAAAACTGAGTGTTAGGAAAACTAAAATACCCAGTGCTCCTGAGAATATGGAGACACTAGCTCTCTAATCATTGGTAGTTTTACAGCTACTGTATTTGGATTGCCCTCTGGAAAGCAGCTTTTCAACATATGTTAAGAACCCTTCTGGACACAACAAAAATGAAAAACCCAAACACCCTTTAAATGAGAACTTTTTCATTCTGAGGATTCTATTCCAAGGAGAAAAATCCAAAAAGAGAGAAAATACTTTAGGCTGAGACACCTTTAGGGACATTATATGTTAACGTGGTAGAATGACCAAAATGTTCAGCAACTGGAGAATAATGAAGTCACCACAGTTAACATTTTCCAGTCTTGAATGCTGAAGACTATGACTACCATATGGGAACACAAACATAGATGAAGTAATGCTAAGTAAAAACCAGAAGATGTAAATCAGTACAGACACCATCCACACCATGTGAAAGGTACATGAAGAAAAAAACTGCCAAGGTGGGATTTCAGAGTGGGAAAATATAGATGCATAATAAATATAGATCTGATTTATAAAAATGTACATCTACCTGCTCTAAGGAATTCACTTTCAAATATGTATTAATATAAATCTTCTTGGTACACAATTTTACTTCTAGGAGTTGCGTGAAGGATACGATTCCTCATTCAAACACCATTTTAGGAAGTTAATTACAGCTTTAGTTCTCTTGGTTAAAAAACTGCAAATGTTCACCATCCCAGGAATAGGAGAATGATAAATTATGCTACTGCTGTACATTAAGATGTGGCCATTAAAAAGTTTTTAAAAGAATTTTAGCTGGGGGAACCAACATGACAGGATGTTTAAAAAGAACTGCTACACAAATATGTATTTGTGTTTTGCTGAGTTACATAGGCTGGCCGCAAACATGTGATCCTCCTGCCTCAGCTTCTTAAGTAGTTAGGATTTCAGGCATGTGCCACTACACTCAGCTAGTTTTTCTTCTTTATATATTCCTGAATTATTCTAAGTTAAAATGTTTCTTTTAACACACTCAGTATTTCACTATTACTGTTAGCTCCAGCTTATTCATAGATAACTTGCATTAAGTTGAGGAAATGTCCTTGTATTTTCAGTTTGCTAAAAATTTTGTTGAATTCCTGTACCTACATTCCCAGCCCCCTCACACTTTTTAAGGCAGGGTATCTCTATGTAGGTTAGGCTGCTCCTGAACTCACTTACATAGTCCAGGCTGGCATTGAACTCACGGTGACCCTCCTGCCTCAGCCTCCCAGAGTGCTAGAATTACAGGTGTGCACCACAACACACTTGGTTCTTTACATGGTGAATTACACTGACTGATTTTCAGATGTTAAACCAACTATGCATTCCTAAGGTAAATTTCACTTTGTTATATTACCATTCTGATATGTTGCTGGTTTGGTGTGCTAAATTTTTATTGAGGAATTTTTGACTATAATTATAAGGAATGTCAGTAGGTACCTTTTTTGCACAACTGGGGATTGAACCCACAGCTTTAACAATAGTAAGCAAGTACTCTTTAAAAAAACAGAAACAAAAACAAAAGCACACACATTTTTACTTAAATTAGGAAAACAATGAAACTAGTTATCTACCCTTTATTCATTTATTTTTGGCTCTGGTGATTGAGCCCTGAGCCCTGTACATGCTAAGCATAAGCTATACCACTGAGCAATACCCTCAGCCCAATCTATCCTTTATTTTTACTTATTTATTTATTTACTTATCCAATCTATCCTTTAATTTCTACCCCCCAAAATACCCTTGGCAATGTTTTCCAAAATTCCTAAGTTCCAGTGAGCAGGGAGTATGCCCTTCACATGGTTCACTTACCTGTGAGTGCTAGGGAGTGGCTGAGAGCTTGGTGGTGGGAGGAGAGGCCCGCTGCAGTGCCCACTGCAGTGCCCGCTGCAGGTGTGGCTGCATCCTGAGAATGGTGGAGGCATCTTCAGGAGCGGCATGCTGGTGGAGGGTAGGTGGGGGCTCTGACATGTCCCTGGTGGGTGGGGAGCAGTGGCAGCAGCAGCCACAGGGCACTCCGAAGCCTGGGCAGGGAAAGGTGCTGCTGGGGTGGTAGGCATCAGGTGTGGGTGGGGAGGTGAGCTGAAGGAGCCAGGGTAAGAAGGGATCAGAGATGCTGGCTGGGGGTGGTGGCCAGTGGGGCTGTTAGGGGGAGCAGTGAGGTCTGAGTGCTGGTGGTGCTCCGAGATGGGGAAAGCCTCACCTGTGGGTAGAGCAGGGAAAAAGGGGTCAGACCTGGGAAGGAAAGCCCAGAGGCTCACTGCCAGTGTCCTGCTTACTGTGACCTGAGGGCACAGCCTCTCAGTACAGGTGACCCCAGAACCAAAGAGGAATCCGTGGAAAGCAGCTTGGCTGGATAAGCTCAACGAGCCCAAGCCCAAGGGAGAAGGCACTGAGAATGCTGGCTATGCATGAGCAGGGGATGTGCGTTCCGTCTCTCTGGGTCTCTCCAGGATCTGCATTCACAGGTATTCCTGAGGCTGGAAAGGGAGCTGCAGCAGGCTGAGGCTCTGCCTCTTGGTCATGTGGACCCAAGGATCCAGGGATGCCTGGCTCCTGGGAGAACTTACATTTCATAGAGAAAGTGGGAAAAAGACTTTGATGACTCTTTTTGGCTCACGGACCAAGATAAGTGAATTGTTTATTGCTTAAATCACATAATTCTGGGGAAGGGACCATTTTGCAGAAGCCTGCCCCTCCATTTAGAAGTATGACTATAAATCATATTTACATAATCAATAAGCCAAAGTTTTTTCCCTTTGGGTCTTTGCACATTGTCCCAGAGTCTAATGAAGGCTTGTACAGCTGCTCAGTGGCTAAAAAACACGGCAGTTTGCACTGCCAATCTCTTGTGGATGAAAGTGCAGTGCTTTTAGACCATCTCTCAGGTGGAAAAAATGATGTAAAGAAGGCTGAGGACACTGAAGTGGCCCAGTTGTCCATGGTGCTGTAGGGCAGGTGTTGTGACTTAAGCCCTATTTCCTTTTTTTTTGGGGGGGCGGGGTACTGGGAATCAAACTCATAACCTCACACCTGCCAGGCAGGTGCTTATGCCACTGAACTAAGTCCCTGGCCCCCTATTTCCCTAAAGGCCCTCTCACTCCACTTGCTCCTCAGACAGTGCTCACCAGCTTCCTTCCTGGATCCACTGTGAACAGCTATGAGAGCCAATGACAGCTTTGAGGGAAAACTTTTCTCTATCGGTAACTGTTCAGTTTCAGAGTCCTGGGGAAGGTATTTCACAGAGATAGCCAAGGTCTAGGTTGCCCTGCTGCCATTGGCATGGCTTCGCTTCTACTTATTTTAATAACCGATCTTCTGACTCACTCAACAAAGAGGAGAGGAAAACACAGCTGTCTATACCGAGGGTCCTGGCTCCCCTCCCAAAGTCAGAGACTCACCAGGGATGGCAGGAGGGCTCCCGAGTGAGCTGCCGGGCAAGGCCCCACTGGAGTGTGGGGAGTTCCAGAGGCCCGAGAGCTTATGTGCCGACAGGAATGAGCTGGGATCCCAGTCCCCTGAGTTCCCATGGCAGGAGGAGGAGGAGGAGGATGATGAGGATGATGAAGAAGAAGACGAGGAGGAATGAGAGTCACCCCCACAAGACTGTGATTTACAGGATGTGTGTGACAAGGAGATCTGAAAAAGGAGAAGAAAAAGGCTCATGGTCAAACAGCAGAGCTGATCCTCATCTGCCTCAGCATACCCCAAAGTCATCCCCTCTCCCCAGGGCCCCTGTCATGGTCAGAGCACAACCAGTACAACTCCAGCTGCACACACAAGCAAGGGTCTTCGCTGGAAGGGAGCTGTGATACTCCCACTCATATGGAGTGTGTGGATTCTAAGGGAGAGCCTCTGCCAGGACAGACTGCCTGTAAATGTGGGCACTGGCTGAAAAGCCAACAAGAGGAAAGGTCTTTAAACTGGGAGTCCTGAAGCTGAATTGATTCTGGGTAAAAGAGAGTCTGGAGAAGAATGAGAAATGAGGAAAGTCTGGCCACTGTGACTCATGGAATGGCAGACTTGCATGGCTCCCACCTATCTTGGAGGCCTCCTGACAGACAGACGCACACTTCAAACTCTCATCTTTTGTGTCATAAAGGTTACCTTTCAAAGTGCCAAGGAGTTGAAGGTATCAGGGTCACATGAGGGAACAGGACCATGATCTACTGTAACCTATGAGCAGGCCTTCATCTTCTGTATGGTCTATGCTGAGGCCAGAGGGTTGCCTGAAGACTGTTTCTCTTTCCCCCAAATCTGAACTGAGCTCCCAAGGGTGTCAGTGTAGCCCAGAATTCTCTTAGCATCTGAGCATGGGAGGATCCCAGCGAAAGTCCCTGAAAAGACAGGGAAGGAACAGCCTACCTTTCCTGAGGATGTAGCCACCCTGAATTCAGGTACCCCTTGTCAGTGGTTACGTACCGCCACTGCATGTTCTCGACCTGTCTGCCTTTCATCTTCCTCCATGCTCTTTCGGCAACTCTGGCAGACCCATAGAGGCATCTCGCCTAGGAGATTCTTGACGAGCTTTGGCATGAAGTCAGGGGGTAGCTTTTCACCCTGCAACACCAGTCCGTTTTGTGAAGGGCCTTCTTCCCAGCCTTTGCGTTCCCGGTGACATAGCAGGCAGCAAGTCTGTACAGACTGGCTGGAGGTGAGGGGGACCTGTCCAACAGACAGACACAGGGTTTCCCAGGAGGGGAAGGGCTCTCCTTAGAAAGGATGCTAATAGTATTAGTAATGCCACTTATTACGTGCCAGGCACTGGGTTAGGCACTTTATAAACATAATTTAGTTTTAGTCCTTGTAACAGCTCTGCAAATGAGGTGCTATCATTCCCATTTTTTTTTTTTTTTTGGGTACCGGGAATTGAACTCAGGACCTTGTGCTTGCCAGGCAGGTAACTTATACTGCTGAGCTATATGCCCGGCCCCCCTTTTTTTCTTTCAGATGAATAGATCTCAGGAAGTTAAATGAGTTGCCCAAGGTTACAGAGCTAGTGAGTGGTTGAACTACAGCAAATGTGACTCCAAAGCTCATGCTCAGATGTCCTAATTCCCTGATGTCCCTGAATTTCATAGGTTAAAGACAGGCTAGCTCTTTTCTCTCTCACGTGTCTAGTAGGGGCCCCAATTCTTGGGCTGCTTGTGCAGCCTACATATCAATCCCCATCTGGAAGAAAAGCATGCTTTTGGCCAATGGAGAGTTTGGGAGGACGTGTCGGTTTGTCTGGAGAGCTGCATAATTCCATTATGATTTCATCGATGCTTGAGAAGAGGTATGTTCAACTAGTCAGAAAGTATAAACTCAATTGAAAATTTTGTTGGTTGGGGAGGTAAGCCATATCCTGGTGCTCTTTGGAGGCAAATAATGGTGAAAATAACCTGAACTTTGAGGGTCAGATGGACACATGTTCTAATTCCTGTCTGACTACATATCAGTGGAATGACCTTGAGCAAGTCATTTAACTTCTCTGAGTTCTGATTCCTACTTGTCTTGCAGAGTTGTTGTGAGGATCACTGTAAAAGCAGGTAAAGTGCCAAGCCCTATGCATGCCAACAGTGTAGGCCTAATACAGTCATCTCTTGGTCCTGTTTTTCTCTTCTAAAAGGACAGCCTTGATTCAGTAATATAAGTCTAATGGTTTTCTTTGACACTGAAGGGTCCTGACTAGAAGATTAACTGCATTTAATTGCCACATTTAATGGTTTTCTTATATTCTGGTACTCTGTAGTCTCCTCCCACTCTGACACTGACTGTGGCCATGTCACCTTCTCTGGTCAATGGGATGCTAGCAGACACACTGCCAGCTTGAGCTTAAACAGTGTGTATGCATTTCTCCTCATTTCTTTGCATGGCTGGGCTTGCTCGCTCTTGTGCCTCTGCCATGCCTTGAGGGTGTGATCAGGCTAGCTGCTGGAAATGTGAAAGCTGCTGCCAAAATGTGAGATGTGTGGAGAAAATGGAGTCTTCCCAGCTAATATACTAACTGATCAAGCCCAGTTGAGATCAATCCAGATCAGTAGAAACACTCAGTCAGGAAGTAGACTCAGGAGAAATAAAAAATGGATCCTGAGGTGGTTTGACAACAATTTGTAACTGATCTACCTCCAAACTTACCCTCATCCTACCAATGACAGATGCTGCCATCTTCCTTATGTGAAACTGCCTTCTTACAATAACTTGGCATCAGGGTTTGCTTAAATCTGCAGTATTACAATCACACTGATTTGGGCCAGCCTGTTTCTTAAAAAAGGAGGAACCAAACAGCAATACCAAGAGTACAATGAAACATTTAAAAAAGTGCAGGAAATTTGGAATTAGGTACTAAATAGAAATTTTACAGATGGACATCATAAAAGACACTGCCTAAACAGACTCTGCTAAGGGAACATCTCAGGGAGCAAGGCAGGTACTTAACGTTAACTGCAAAAGGAATCCGTTGACGGTATTCATGAAAGAGTGGAAAGCTGATGAAAAAACTAAGGCAAAGGAGGTCTTTTTGAGAACTGTACTTTCTACAGTTGCAGGGTACTACAGTAACCCTAGGTAAACAGGAGGCTAAAGTGCTAGTCTCTTTCCCTGTGATGATGGTGACAACACCAAAGCAAAAAACAAGACAGGATTTTGTTTGTTTGTTTGTTTTGTTTTTTGAGTTGAGGTCTCACTATGTACTTCAGGCTGGCTTTGAACTATGTGGTCCAGGTTAGCCTTGAATTCATGGTGATTCTCTTGCCTCAGCCTCCCAAATGCTGGAAGTACAGGCTTGCATCACCATACCCGGCCAGGATGGGAATTTTACAGGAATTTTAGTTTCATTTCACCTGGGTATTAGGTTCTAAAGTCAAAGTCATTATATAAGATGGAAATTTCACATGAGTAGAATTATTTTTGAAATTTTCTTTTTTCCAGTGGTGCTGGTACTGAATCTAGGGTCTTGCACATTTGAAATTCCTTATGTGACATACTGTATATGATTTTGCAGAAACGGCCAAAATTTCCAATGGCAATGTACAAAAAGTATTTTCTATTAAAAGCAAACCTATCTTTTTTATATTTTTCCTGGGATTGAATTCAGGGCCTTCTCGCTGAGCTATGTTCTTCAGTCCTATTTTTTTTTTTTTTTTTTTGGTACTGGGGATCAAACTCACGACCTCACGCTTAACAGGCAAGTGCTTGAGCCACCGAGCTAAATCCCCGGCCCTTTCAGTCCTTTTTTTTATTTTAAATTTTGAGACTGGGTCTTGAATCGCTGCTAAGTTGCCCAGACTAGGCTCAGAGTTGTGATCCTGCTTTGGGATTACAGATGTGTGCTACCACTCCTTGCCAAACATTTAATTATTTTAAGTGTGCAACCAATGTAATCATACTTAGTGCCAAAGTACTTGTGGAGGTTTCTGGGGTGCAGTGAAAACAACAGTGGCTTTGGCATTAATCCTGGGCCACTATCACCAGCTATATGACACTGGCCAAATTCTACTTACCTTCTGTTTGCTCATCTATAAAATAAGATTAAGTCCTAATTTGTATGGTCAGCTGTAAGCATTAAATGTGATAAAGCACCTAGTCCAGTGCCAGACACAAAATACTTTTTTTTTTTTTTTTTTTTTTTTGCGGCACTGGGGATTGAACTCACAGCCTCTCACCTGCCATGGCAGGCACTTAAGCCACTGAGCCAAACTCCCAGCCCTCAGACACAAAATACTTTGCTCAACATATGGGACAGATTATTAACTTGATAGAAGGAATGGGAACAATGACCACTGTATTTTATAAGAATCTAAGTCTACGGTGGAGATTAGTTTATCAATTGTCCTCCAAGAGTTCAGTAAAGTTCTGCTTTTGGGTGCAGGCAGTTCTAAGGGACCATCCCCAAAGCTGATGTTTTGATTTTAGGTGTTAGTGCCTGCCTCTATGTGCAATGCACTGTGAAGCTAGGAGTTTTTCTTTCAGACATTTTAATCTTTGCTTTAACTGCCAGAGAGTGGTAAGAGTCCTAAGCCTTGGAGATGTTGCATCTGGTCAATAATACCACTGTTTCTTCAAATTGTTGCTTTAGCAGAGAAAAGCTCTTGGTTCAGAGTTCTCTTTGCAATCTCCTGCCATTTTCCAAATTCTGGCAATCATGACTCCTTACTGCCAGAAGAGTCAGGCAACCTACGCTTTCGACTTGCTTCTCAAATTGTACTTTTATCACCTGTTACAGTATTTCTACACGAAAAAACATGGTCAGTAAAATTCACTTAAGAAACATCCAACCATTTTTCTTCATCACAAAGGTTGATGAAGCTGATTCTTAAAACCTAGCAGGCCTGGGCAACACCTAATTGTTCTTGTTCACCATGGCCTATTAAACTTTAGAGTCTATGAGGGTACAGACCTAGCCTTAAGCAAAAGACGATGGAAGAGAAGGAAAAAGTTCTAGCAGTTCTACTGATACAACTGTTCAAGGGGCTCCAATAAAATTCGGCATCCTTCTCTGAGTGAAACCAGAATCTCTGGAGAGATTGGGATTATTCAGAGGATCCATGTTGTAGCATGCATGTCCCCAGAGCAGTGAAGAAGCCAACAGAACTCTAGATCAAGGCCATTCCAGAGTCTAGTGGGCTGGTATTTGGGCCACTGAAACCAGTATTTTTGCTCTCTTACTTGACCAGGCCTAACACTTTTCTGCTTTGAACTGAGAAACACTAAGTTAGTGTAATCTAGTTCTTCCTTGATAAGTAGACAAAAATCAAAGGGAAAGACATTTTTTCCCCATGAAACCGTATTTCCTTTACAGAATGACTAACAGATATTAGTCTTGGCAGACATTTTCTCAAAAAGTGAACAAATGAACAAAATGAACTCACCACTTCAAGGAAAACAACTGGCAGTTTTTGTAGGCCAATGATAAAATTAAAGCTTTCAACCAAAAATCAGAAGTTTTGGGAAAACATGCACCCATTGGCACAAGTTTGACAGCTTCCTAAGACCTTTCTGAGGCAGTGATGACATTAACAAATGTTATCTTTTGGTATTATAAAATGAAACTGGAAAACATTTGGAGTATTTGCAAAACTCAATGAATCTATTTTCCAAATGACCAAGGCAAGATGTTAAAGAATTATGCATTGGTAAAAGATTCACTCAAAGTTACAGAGGGACAATGGATTTTATTTTTGTCATTTAAAACTTAAATGATTTATCACTGAACAGTATTTTAACAATATGCTGATTATTCAAATGAATTTTAAGGTATATGACTATAAAAACTACATCAATACTGTCTCAGATTCCATCCTGGCAAGACTATTTATACTCATCTGGAGGGGTTATTAAAATGTTCTGCCCCCTTATAACCATATACAGTATATGCGTGAGGCAGGATTTTTTTCATATACTTCAACCAAAGCAACATATTACAACAATTGAAAACAGGGCATGTGTAAGATTCTAGCTTTATTGTATTAAAGAAATTTGCAAAAATGAAAACAAGACCATTCTTCTAATTTGTTTTGGAAAATAGCTATTTAATAAAATATTGTTATTTATTAACAATTGAGTTAAATATTGTTAATTTCTTTATTTATTCAGGTGGTTCTGGGGATTTTGAGCCCATGGCCTCACACATGCAAGGCACACACCACCAATGAGTTACATCCCCAGCACCCTACTATTGAATTACATTCCCAACCTTTTTATTTTGAGACAGGGTTTCACTAAGTTGCCCAGGTTGGCCTCAAACTTGTGATAATTCTTGCCTCCCATGTAGGTGGGATTACCAGCATGTCCCACTCTGCCTGGTTCCATGACAATCTCCAATGAATTACTGACTAAAAAACAAACAAACAAACAAAATTGAGGGGGCAGTATGGGGGCGTTGAACTCAGTGCATTCTCACTGAGCTACATTCCCCAGCTCCCCTTTTTAAAATTTTGAGACAGGGACTCATTAAATTGCTGAATTGTCCAGGCTGTGCCCAAACTTTTGATCCTCCTGCCTCAGCAGAGTACTAGGATTAGAGGTGTGTGCCATGACATTCAGTGTAGAGACCAGATATTTTAAAACTTTCTCAGCTTTAATACTTGGTAAATAGCAAGTTATTAACAACATAAACAAAAACTGTGGGGTTCTCAATAATTTTTAGGAATGTATAAGAGGTCTCAAGATCAAACATTTGCAGAGCTGCTGATGCAAAGCCTTTAGGGGTGCCTGGCACACAGTGACTGTGTATTAGGGAACTGTAATTATTAACAACCATGACAGTTTGCAGCATATCTGGATAGCTCTTTGGGGCACGACCCAATTTTCCACCTCAGTTGTGAATTTGGGAAGTGTTGGGGAATAACAACTCTGGCCACCTGGCAGCCACCAAAACCTGCTCTGAAGCTCAATCACATTTCTAGCACTCAACCTAGTCTCACTCCTCCCATGGGTTCCTTTTAGTCTCAAGAGTTCATGTATGTTTGCACAGGATTTTCCCAAGATACATGCTGTATCTAACCTGCTGCCCTGCAACAGGTTCCAAATTCTATTCTGAAATGGCCCATGAGAATACTTTCCTCCCCAGGCATGAAACTCCAAGAGCCTCCCAGTCACCAAGGCGGGCAGAAGACAACAATAGCAGCTAAAACTTCCTTTAAGATTCAGAGAAAATGATTAATCTCCAGCCTAGAAAAACTCATCAGGCCAGTTACTGTCACTCACTTTTCCATTCATCCGCTTACTCTGTCATTCAGCAAAATGTTTCCTCAAGCTCCTATTTTATGTCAACCACTGGGTTAGGTGAGAAATTCTTATCAAACATCAACGAAACTTTTGCTGGGCCAGGCTAAGGAGAACTGATTCATTTAGTGTTGCCCTTTTCACACTGTGCCATGGATGTATTTTCTGTATGTCCCAATATCCTACCCCCAACCCCACCATAGAATGTGAGCTCTTTGGAGCTAGGGAATAAATCTTGGTCATTTACATATGCTCAGGAATATAGGCCTGACTTGGGCCTGGCACAAAGCAGGCATTCATTTAATAAATGAATGCTTAAAGCACTTCTGGCTCATGTTTTAGCTGCTCAACACAAAGGATAAAATTTAAAACATAGCCAAACCAACCCCTTTCCCAGCATGCTATGCTGAAGGCATGGCACAGCTACATCACCTGATTTTTTGATGACAGGACAATCAAGAGGTAAGAATCAGACCATTCCAATACTGGCAATTAAAGCTATGGTGAATTCTCAGGGAGCAGACTGCACGTACCCCACTTATACCCACACTCCCACACATAGGCTGTGCCCCTTCTAGAAGGTAGAATAGCCTGCTGGTAGAGAATCTTCTCTGACTGTACAAAATGAGTTGAGGACTAGGCAGTGAGACAGTCTGACCCTATTGTCTACCTCAATGAGGTAACTCATCCATTAAACCTGCCTTCTGGGTGCAAGTAGACATAGAAAGGCCCAAGCTAATTTACCTGGATCCTTGGGCCAATTGCAACTCTCTAACCCCAGCACAGGTTTTTCATGGGGGAAAGAGCATGAACTTTGGAGACACAGTTGTGAGCTCAATCACAGTTTTGCCATTCTCAGTATGATCTTGGAGTATCACTCAATTTCTTTGAGCCTCAGGTTCCTCAATTTATGAAATGGGAAGAACACCGTACTTCACAGAGTTGTGAGGACAGAAGGAAATAAATTATGTAAAGTACCTGGCCTGGGCCTGGCACACAGTAGGTGCTCAATACCCGTTAGTTTCTTTCCTCTTCTGCCCTGGAAGAAATGACAGGGAAACTTACTAAGTGAGACTTGCCCAAACCAAATTTATTACTTGAAGCACAGGACAGAGGACAAGAAAAGTGACCTTCAAGGTCTCTTTGAACCCGAGTCCATGTTATTTAACATAATTCTAATTTCTTCATAAGAACCTTCAGTGTTTGCAACCCCTCTGGCCCCTTGTTTCTGCCTTAGTTTTCCGTATCACTTTTTGAAGTGGAGGTCTACTCATTTCAGAATGGAGGAAATCACAAGGACTCAAGAGTCTTGGGTAGGGAATAAAGGGGAGATGGTTTATGGAATTGTACCATGTTCTGGTCCAGGATGCATGACCATCTAGCTATTCAGCAGGAAGCCACCTAGAGTTTGAAGGATGAAGGTGGCAGTATAGGCTCAGAACTGAATGGCACAAACACAAACCCTTCCCAGGACACAAGTACGCCTCTCCTCAGTCCTTTACTGCTTCTGCACATCCTGCCACACAAAAAAAACATTAAAACATTCCTTTCCCCAAACCCATAATGCAATCACACGTTTGTGCCTGCTGTTCCCTCTGCCTCTTCCTTCTCTTCTTGTGAGGCTCACTTTGGGTGTTAACATCTTCCTAAGTCCACAGGCAGAATAAACTGGGCGTTGCCCTGGGATGCCCTAACACTTTTTTACATTTCTCTAGAATACAGCTCATCACATATATTTTAGCATATTTTATTGAAATCTGTCTTCACAATGCTATGAACTTTTCAGGGCAGAACCTGTGCCCCAAAAGTGACTATATTTCAATCCTTCAACAGAGGCCACAGCATATGGTACGCATAGGTAAGTATTCTTTCAGGCAATTGAATGTCATGAATTCTATTCCTGCTTATGGAAAAACCTCTCCTTGGGCACCCCCATTCTTTGAACAAAACCCTAGGCCCCCTCTGTTCAGCAGTTCCTAGGCCCAGCCACACTCAGAACGACCTGGTGCAACCCAACAATGGATTCCTGGGCTCTGGCCTGGAGACACGTGTATAGATCTGGGTTAGGGTCCAGAAAAACACAGGTAATTTGATGACTAGTTAGGCTGGCTCAAGGGAGCAGTGGAATCAAGCAATAGCAACTGCCTCTCCCACTGCAAATTACTTCTTCACACGCTATCAGAGAGAATTTACTGAGGCACAGCATGTTCACCTTTCTACTGAA